>JAMKCH010069209.1:0-16715 GCA_023653785.1 Ophioderma brevispina
GACATACATAGTGAAAATGTGGCCATGTCCTGAAAAGCTGAGACAAATTATTCAGCACATTTGGGGATTTTCCAAGACTATCTTTGGATCATGTGTGGAATTCTGCATCAGCTGCAAACGGGCTTGATATAATCTTTGGATTCTTACGTAACAATCTGTGAAGGACTCCCTGGCGAAACAACATGAAGTCATGCTACTAACCAAATTAAATTGATTAACAATATCAATCGGGATTTACCCTTCCGTCGAGATATGGGTTGAAATGTTCTAGTTTTGTAGAGTTTCCCTATCTGTTGAGGTAAAGGTATAGAAGGGTCAGACTCAATACACAGAACCAATAACATATCCCTGATTAGGGTGCTTTTTCGAGATGACCACAATTAAACCAGATTTTTAAAAACAAAATCTGACTAGTTTTCAAAACACAAAGGAAAATAAGAATAATGGTTCCATGAGCCTTACATTTTGTGCCAAAATGATCAAAACTTGTCATAATGTAGGCAATCGTTATCATTACCCACCTAGATCTGCTACAATCGCGTGCATTCATCCAATGCAATCCAAGGGAATGCAAATCATAGTAGATTAATAGCACAAATACACAAAATGCAAACAGTGGCTATGATCAGTTTGGTGTGAACTAGGCATTGACTTGCATCCATAGCATGATGAGGAGTGATACGAACATCACTCGCCTATTTCTATATCTCAGTTTAAGCTCGGGAGCCTCATTACTGGAACCACCAAAGGAAGAGAAGCAATGTATCCTCCCTATCCTGAAATGAACCTGATATTAAGCTGTTAAGCTCTCTATATATGACGAATTGTGCACTTTGTGATTAAAGTACCAAATTTTCCACAGTTGTAGCATTGACTCTAAGACTAACATTTTTCAGATATGTGCCCAATCCTCTGGATTTCCCAGGTTTGCCAGGAGAGGCCGCTTTCAAAATGGCCGCCAAATCCCATTATAAATCAAAAATAAAGGGATTACCTCTTACCTTACCGACCTTTATGAGTGAAAACCTGTTTAATTTTGTGATATTTTCATATTTCAGGATCATCTAGCCATTCTGAGATAGCAAAAATGATATAGCCCTCCTGTGTACAAAAAAACCTAACTGACGGATGTATATGGGCCTCTAACATTCCAATCATTCGTTCCTTAGCAAACTGAGCGTTGCTGATTTCTGTTCAACCTTTAGAAATGACTTGACTTTGACTTTACTGTACTGATATGACGGGTGTCCCTTTGCTATTCTCATGAGTAATTCTCCTCCATTCTGGTCTGCCCTTTGCAATAGATCGGCTTTTGGGGGTCCAAGCCTGTGTCCTTGGGGATCTGGTCTTTCCATCTTGCTGGTGGGCGACCTGGCTTCCTACGCTTGTTGAAGACTTGCGTATAGGCTGGTATGGTAATCTGTGTTCCGGCATCCTGAGACATGTCCAAACCACTTCAGCCGTCTCCTGGTGACTGCATCCGTGATGGTGCATGTAATGTTCAGACGCTGTCTAATTTCAATAGTAGAGGGGTCGTTTTTGCGCAGTAGTAACTAGTATACTTGAGGACACTTTTAAAAATACTGCAAGTAAACTTGTGTCATCCACCTGGTAAGATGGCAGTATGGAACCTGACCTCAGATGACCTTTAACCTTGGTCCATGACCGTTGACATAATGCACATATGAGGGAACCCCTATTGCACCTTAACCCCACGTCTGGTTTCAATCAGGCTTCAACTTTTCGAAGGAGACCTGAAAACAAAAACCTAACCTTGGTTAGAAAGCTAACCAAACTGGAACACACATACACATACATACACATACGGACATGCGTGCCCTCGCAATATCCCCCCTGCTTTTCAAGCTAGGGGGATAAAAATGATTTACATTAATTTACATATTTTATGAGAGTGGCTATATCCAACAACATGATTTAGAAAGTTCTGTGTCATTGAATTTTGATAGCCATTCAGAGAAACATTACCATATATCCCCCACTTGAATGTGACACCTTAAAATGGGGGATATATCTCAAGGTGAATGTGAAAACAGACAATCCTTCATTTGTGCAAGACCTTGCTCCATTTGGCAGGTAGTAGAGGGGCATTTGGAGAATCTGAATGGTGTTAATCTCTGTACTAACAGGCTAGGTTGGGCTGTCAGACAGACCCATTCCACATTTTGGCCTTGAAACAGCCAACCTCTGTGTGTATACATAGATAATATCTAGAGAAAAGGCTGTAAAGATATAGGAATAGATGAGAAAATGCCCTATCAAAATTCAAGCTTGCTTCTTTGCGCCACAGACGCCAAGTTGCTGCAATTACCGCACTCTGGAGGATGCATACAAGCAGGTGCCCATTGGACCTCAAGAGTATGTTGCTGCCTAATCCTTTATCCATAGTGATAACTGCTGTGAAAAAGTCATCCCAGCAGCACTGTTGGACAGATTAGTTTCCAAAAAAATCGCCCTTTGAACAGATAGCTTTACTTTTGAATCATTGACTGGCCTTACTCTTTTGAATACTTTTTCCTTCTCCAATAACTTTTCATGACTATAAAGTATGTATTGTTACTTCGCAAAACATTGTCGTAAAACATTTTCTAAGCAACGTTTTGCTACCCAGTGAGCATAATAGTCTCAGTTGGTGGAACAGCATGGAAACAATTCATTACAGAGGGAGCGTTGGTGCCTGTTGGTTAGCTGAAGGCTGGTGATTCTGTTATGACAACTCGTAGACGTCTAAGGTCAGGAAATACTTTCAAACACAAATAAATGAGCCTTGTGCCACAAAGATCTAAATTATAGATAAAAACAGTTAATGATCTTTACTTGATTTGGTTCAAGAATTGGTATGTCCAAAACAAAAATACATATATCAACAATTAGTTAAGATTACTATGGCTTTACTAGTGTCCTGTTTTGAAAGCGTTGCAGTTCAACGATGAGATGTCCTCTCAGCGGAGAATACCCAAAATGACAGCGCACAAGTTCATAACAAAAATCCGCAGGTATATATTCCAAAGGGAATATTTCTCAGCCTGAAGGTAATCTTGTCCAAGCAGTTCAAGACGACAAGGATAAATAAGTCCCTTGACGATATTAAATCCACAGTCCAAGATAATCACAAGATTTCTATCTGTCCACCAATTGGAATCCTATTTATCCCAGCACTTTCGGCTAAAGACGACGTAGAATAATTACAGCGACTCTGCTCACATGGAATTGAACATATAATAAATCAGGGCACTTGTGGGGTGAAGAATAAAATCTACCATTATCGTAGTTTATACTAGCGATCAAGACTGAGCCGCTGATTGCAACGCTGACGGCGAGAACTTAGCTTCAAATCTCTTATATATACTGACTGCACAAAAATCCCCATATAAAAATAGACATTGACATTCATTAGTTATGCACAACATGCCTTGCACCATCAAATCAGTTTTCACATCGAAATTAAATCAGTTCAATATATAACTTTGTGGGGGCATTCCCTAGGTTCTGCAATTTTGATCTCAAAAGCAGAAACAAGTTTCTAAGTTGACATCTTGGGGATTTCCCATTCACTTATTGTGCAATCTAAAAAGGTGCAACGTTAGCACAAACAAACTAGGGGTATTTCCCGACTTCTCTCTTTTATAGAAACAAAAATACTTGTCCTGCGAGAAACCTCTTCTCAAATAAAACTGAGAAAATAATATCTTAAAAGTTAATCAGAAAATGGAGGCCATATAAAACATCCTCCCCCTTAAAAAAGAAAATTTGAATGAAATGAAAATTTTCCCAACATCTGGCTTTTATACCTTAACCATTTGTGTTAATTTTACAACAGTTTACCAGAGTTGAAATTTTAACACTTTTTTTATAATGTTCTTGCATTGCTGCCTTCAGTCATATAAATAAATTTGTAATATCAAATTTCTGATCAAAATTTAGGCGCTCTGGACAAGGGCATATGCCAAGACTTTTCTTTCTTGATATGTCTGATGTCAAGATTGTATTTTTGTAGAGAGTTAAACTCCAAAAGGTTGAATTCTTGTTCGGTGGAGTTTCTAATTCATCCCCAAATTTATCAAAATACAATTCATATAGAAGTATTGGGTACATTGTTTCCCCAATATGCAAAATCAAAGTGCAGATTGACTGGATCTGAATTCCCAATCTCACTTCTAGCTTGGCTCAATGTGATGCTGCACATTGGTTGGCTCTGAAAAGGCCTACCTCAATGTCAGGGGTTACTGACTGTGTCTCAATAGGTAACATCAGGACAATATGTTACCATCATGAATTAAACTCTTTCAATTCACCTGGGGGACTTTGTGGGAGGGATGCCTAATGTCTTGGTTCTAAATTGGCAAGATGTCTCAATTTGCAATTTGACACCATTAATCATTTTCTGTTTTTTACATGCTGTTTTGTTCAGAGTCGAACTCTGTGATGTCCCATTTGTACACACATCAACTTAGATGACTTTACACATGTAGGCTTTATGTCATCATCTCTTTCATTATACTCTTTGAGCAATTTACGGAAATTAATGTCGACTTTTACGTTCTACTTTGGTGTTTTGATACTAGGTCAAGGTCTCCTACTTTGTTCTCAATCTCATATGTCCAGCATACTTGCTTGCAAAGGATGCCTTGTATTGGAAAAAGTGACAAAATCTCGTCACTGGCTTTGAATCTCTGTTCCGCGCATCTTTGTCATACCATGTTTTCATTTTTGCAGCCACTCTGTTTGAGATTTTGTTTGCAATTTCAGTGGCTCTTTGGCGCCTGTGCCTGAATTGAGACAATATTCTAACCAAATTAACATCAGGATTTTCAAAAAACACTTTTCTTTCAAGTATTTGTTTCAATGGTCCCTAACTTTGTGACCAAACACCAACTAAACTGGACTAAATCATAAGACTCTTGACAGCCTCCTGGTAGCAAATAACAGAGATGCAACTACCTCATCCCAATCCCTCTCAAATTCAAAACAATAGGTTTTGATCATTGTTCAATGGGTTTGGTGGTACCTTCTAGGGGCCAAATGGGGTTGGGGGGGGCTTTCGGGGGGTTTTTTTTTGTGGGGGGATTCTGGGTTTATGCTGAAAGACTGTACTGGGAAATTAACCAAACGGTCCTAAACTTGTTGGCACACAAAACCTGACATGAAATTTGATCCTTTATAAGACTGAATTGATTTTTGGAAGGCCTACTAGGGTGAAAAACTTTGTTAGAGCTTTCGCAATACTTTGTGCCCTAATACTTCTCAAGGGTATAGCCTCAGGGAATCTTGTGGAAGCACACAGGATGGTCAGTAATATACTGATTTCCATGACGGTCTTTTGAGTGGTCCTACGCAATCTTTTATGACCTTACTAAATGGCTCATCAAATGCTGGTATTGGTTGCAAGGAGCAGTAGGAATTTTTTGATTGGGCTTGCCCACCATGACATGTGTGGACAAAGTCTTACAATACTCAGACACATCTTTTCTGAGTGGTAGCGCCACCAAAAATGATTCCTAATTCTGTCATGTGTTTGTTTCTCCACCTAAGTGTCCTGCCATGGGGACTATGTGGGCTTGCCTATCACTTCTCATCGGGTATAACCTTTGGCACTACAATTTGATGAACAACATTCCATCCTCATCTACAAAGTGCATCAAGGTTGGCCGCCATTGTCTCATGAGGACACCCCACTTTTGTTTGTAGAAACATACAGGAATTTGCTCGGCTTCTGTTGCGACAATGCCCTATAACTAACGTTACTAGTGATGGGTCATGCCGCTGCTCATTTCCAGCTTGCATGGCTAAAGGGTCTCCTTTATCAGTCCTAACTCTATCATGCTCACAGCGGCTGGATTTTATGTTTACCAGTCTTGTCAACTTTGTTGTCTAAGGGCGATTTTCACTAACCAGGGAATTTAGTCTCCCCTGAAGGGGAAGATGAACCTCCAAATTCCTCTAATTTGAGAGAAAAGTATCCTCTAAATTTTGGCCCAAGTCATCCGCAATGATCTTCCTAATTATGTGTGAGTATTTTGACTCATCAACTGCTCACTGTTTTCCTGTGAGGCTGTTATGGCTCATTGACCTAGTTCTGACATGATGGGAAAATTTCGGTTCCTCATCAAATTCACTGTACAGGCACCTGGGAAACTATGGGATCTGGGGTACTTTTCCCCCTGCAAAATCATTTCCCTAACAACATGGATCCCCCTTTAACTGGGGTAGTTCTGTCTAACACCAATTGTGACCAGAAACCAAGTCTGATTGTCAAATTTATTTTGTGAAGAGGGGGACCTAATAATCCATACCATCCCCTGAATCAATGTAATAGTTCCTGTGGAACTCTCAATATCCAGATGGAAGGGTATCTTCCAAATCATGGACTGCGCGCAGCAGTTGTCCGCATGATTCTAATGGTGTTGGATCTAAAACTATCACCTGAAAGTGACACAAATCCTCCAAAACAAAAGGCTTAAAAAAAAAAAAAATCCCTTACTTTTTCTGTGTCAATTCCCTTTTGTGGGATTTATGTTTCTGAAACAGAAGAATGAAACTTTGACCTCAAAGTAACTGAACAACCTATTGGTTTTGACTCCATTTGGGCTCCGCCCTGTGGGTGGATAGCCATGTATCTCCCAACACCGTGACATTGTAGTCCTGGCTTCTACAGTGATTGCCAGTGAAACGGTGGATGTGGGTCCCATCCCATGTTTTTGATTAGCACGATTACTGTCTTACTCCCATTTCATGGGAACCTGACTGCGATTTCCCCTCCTGGTGCTACCATGAGACACGCTTTGTTGAACCCGACTTATTCGTGGTATTTATGTACCTAGTAAATTCTTGGCTAGGCCTACTAGTTTGACTTAATTTGTGGGTCAAGGCATAATCGTCGGCCTTTACGGATGCTTCACGCAAACTGTCAATTTTTGTTTTCAGCCAGAGTGTTTGATATCTGGTGAGAACTGTTTTGAACTTTCAACTAACATCAACTCCCTAGTTGACCAAAATTTTAGCCCGACTTCTTTTGAGAAAGCCAGAGATCAACATTTGTTCCTTTCCACGGGCAAATTCCACAGGTCTGGTCATCCTTTTTCTGACCAGACCTGAATTTTGTCTGTATGACTCTGGCACCAATTCATATGCTTTGAGCACTGCCCTGCTTAACCTCGTATCATAATCACTACCTCTGTCTAATGACATGGCCGAATATATTTATCAGGCTTTACCAATGAAACCACCGACTGTAGCAACAAGGTCCAAGCCTCCGTGGGCCATTTCCCAGCTCTTGGCAATTTTCTCATAGTGTAAGAAGTATTGTCTACTTCTGATTCCTGAATTTTTGGACCAGGCGAATATTTTTCGACGCATCAAATCCAGATCTTGAAGAGTCTGATGAGCAGCCTGTTGTTTCAAATTTTTCACTTCTAGTTGAGCTTCAGCTGTTCTGGTTCATATCCATTTCCAAGTTACATTTTGTTTCATTTCATGTTGCTCTGCCTTTGCAACTTCTCTTTTTTCCAATTAAATTTCCGTGTTCTTTTGTTCTTTGAATTTGCATTCAATTTCTTATGGTTTGTTCCGTTCATCTTTTCAATTATATTCCAAATTCCTTTGGAATTTCAAGTTCTTTAACTTGAATGCATCACACTTTTGCCCTGTTCCAGAACCTCGTCATCCTTTCCAAATTAGAACTATCCCAAACATCTTCATGGACAACTTTTACAATCCAATTAGTCTTGATGACTTGGCTTTCTCACCCTAGATGTTTTGCCTCAAGCCTAAATGCTTGGCTAGGTTTCCATTAACTCAGGCTTTCTCAGCTCATCAAACTTTCCCAAGTTATTTGCCCTATGAACACTTCTGGATCAAACTACATTCGGATTGTACTTTATACAACACAATATACTAACTTGAACCAAACTATAAATTAATACATGTAATACACACAAAATTTTGTATGCCAAAAATGGGCACAATGTTTACAATGTTTTTTTTCACACTTTAATGTGTAAATTCTGAACAAAAGGCTCAAATTTTCTCAATTCATCCGGACGAGCCCCCAATTCTGTTATGACGTATCGTAGACGTCTAAGGTCAGAAAACCTTTCAAACACAAATAAATGAGCTTTGCACAAATGATCTAAATTATATATAATAAACAGGTTTTTATGTCTTTACTTGATTGGTTCAAGAATTTGGTATGTCCAAAACCAAAATTATCATAAACAATTAGTTAAGATTACTTATGGTTTACTGTGTCCTGTTTTGAAAGCGTTGCATTCAACGTGATATGTCCTCTCAGCGAAGACTCAAAATGAAAGCGCACAAGTTCATACAAAAATCCCTCAGGTATTATATTCCAAGGGAATCTTCTCAGTCCTGAAGGTAATCTTGTCCAGCAGTTCAAGACGACAAGGATCAATAGTCCCGTGACGATATTAAATCCACAGTCCAAGATAATCACCCACCGATTCGATCGGTCCAACAATTGGGAATCCTATTTTGCTTACAGCACTTTCGGCTCAAAGACGACAGTAGAATAATAAGCACTCTGTCACATGGCATTGAACAGATAATAACATCCTGGCCTGTGTGTGAAGCATAAAATCTACAATTATGGTAGATTTAAATAAGCTATCCATTACTGTATAGATGAATGCAACTGCTGACGGCGAGACTTAGTTCAAATCTATATATCTACTGGACTTCACAAAAAAACCCAGTCTAAAAATAGACATTACATCATCTTTAGTGCACAACATGGACCTTGCACCATCAAATCAGATTCACAATCTAAATTACATCATTTCATATATATAACTTTGTGGGGGAATGCCCTAGGTTCTGCAATATTTTAATCTCAAAAGCATAAACACGTTTCTAAGTTTACATCTTGGAATTCCCACTTCCCTTATTGTGCAATCTAAACAGGGTGCAAGTTAGCCAAAAACAAACTCGGGGTATTACCATTTCTCTCTTTTATAGTAATGTACCCAAAATACTTGGCCTGCGAGAAACCTCTTCTCAATAAAACTTGAGAAAATAATATTCTTAAAAGTTTAATCAGAAAAAATGGAGGCCATATACCAATATCTTTTATTTGCCTATACTATATGTGCCACTGCCTTGGACTTTACAATGGGTTAATGGCCTGCTCGAGGAAGCTTTTGATATACTTTCCGCTAAATGTTTTTCAGAAGTGAGATTTCTCTTCTACATACCATATTTCCTTGAATTGTAGCTGTAAGGTCATGGATGAATCAAAATGACAGCAGTGAAGCCTTGGAGAGATCCTTGTACACACCATTTTCTTTGCGTCTACTTAGTTGTCCATCGCTGGTCTGGGGTCGAGTTGAAGTTGATAGCTATAAATGGAGTGTGCCGGGACATGATCTGTAACCGTAAGCTTGATTGCCAGGCCCTTCACTGCCCATACGGTGTCATGTGCAGTGGTAATGTCAAAAGGACACAGGGGAGGGCGGCCCAAGAAATCCCCATTTTAGACGTCGCCTTTGATTTATAAGAGGGAGTATGCGCGTAATAGGAATAACCCATATCAAAGCTTCCAAATTGGTTTGTGGTGTGAACTTCCACGTATTGACCGGTAAACTTTATATTTTTGGTGAGTTAATTATTGTTATATTGAATGTAGGCTGGCCACCTCGTCTGCAAGGGATAGTGCCACCCTTCTTATTTACCTCCAAGCAGACTCTGTTAAGTAAAGTCGCCGGGATATGGTGATATGATGACAGAAGTGATACCTGTTCATAAGGTAGCAGGATCAATGCTGCCCGGGGCACTAGTGCACTCATATACAGGTTCATGTTGTCTCATAGAGCTGACACTTTAATTTCCAAGCCAAAACACTGAACTATTTAGTAAAAAGAGCCCCTTTCGTCTTCCTGTTGGACAAAAAAATTGCCCTAAGCTCTGAACTAACATTCTAAAATTAACTTTTACTAGATGGCATGAACACCTAAAGGGACATCTAAACACCGGAATACCTCATGTAGCCATTACCAACATCCACTACACTAGTGCAATAATTGAGATAATGACACTGTTTCCCCATTTATGTTGCTTGTTGGTGACGCTTAAAACAGACTAAATGGGTACCTTTCAAGAAATGCAAACCTTAATGCATCCCGTGAATGAAGTTCCCCATGATGAAAAGGACACCCATACTGATTTTTGTGGATGGTTGATGCTTCATCGATGTACCAACCGGAGGGGGTATGAGGGGAAGGGGCAGGGGAAAAGCGTTCCGTTCAAAAAGTGAGGACGGGATGGACCAAATCTGTTATTTTTTATCACTCTTTTGAGGGTGAATTTTCGACCGTACCAATTTCAACGTAAAGTTTGGCCAAAAAATTAACAAAAATTTGGCAATTTCGTCACGCATTTTGTCCAAGTTCAGAGCAACATCACTCTGGGGACGACTTAGGATGTTGAGGGCTCTCCCTAGGCAATGATGAGATGATGCTCAATGGCATAAGAAGTGTAGTGATAGAATTTGCACTCACAGCGCCCACCCTCTTGGCTTCTTTTTTGATATTGGGATTTTGGCAGGCCATTTTGAAATGCTCCCTCTTATGAATGTATCAGTGAAACTTAAGACATTACCAGATCGAGCAGATTGATCAAAACACATCAATGTCATTGAAAATAACAGCTTTTCAGGTTGACTTTGTCATTTTAGGCTATTTGGGTGCCATTTTGAAAACGCCCTCTCCAGGCATATTAGGACAAGTACAACTGGGCACATATCGTAAAATTATTGCATTTGGGCACAATTATCTCTGTGGAAAATTTCATGCTTTTATCACAAAGGCAAATCCATCTGATAACAGCTGTACGATGAGTATATTTATATTGTGGGGGAAGTATGAGCGATTTTTGGGCAGATTACTCATGGAGAAGTTTCTGGAATTTCCCCTTAGTTACTATTTGAGGCCCAGAAACCTGCCGATGCTTGACTGTTTATTGACGGTCTGCCCTTCTTTAACACTTTACTCAACAAAATAGGGAAACTACACCATTTCAACCCATATCGCGACAGGAAGGGGGGATCCGATTGATTGGTTTTAATTCATTAATTGGTAGCATGACTTGACGTGTTTTCGCTCAGAGTACTTCCCGATTTGTCATGGTAGAATCAAAGAATATAGCAAGCCTGTGTGCCAGCTGACCCAGACATCCACACATAATCAAGCTGTGTCTGTCAAATCCCCAAATGTGCTGCAGAAGTTTGTCTTCAGCTTTCAGACATGGCCATCATGTCCACTACATGTCGTGTGGAAATCTTCTTTCCTCCTTCGAGACGCTTACAGCAAGATTGCCAATTTATTGTTATGCTGCCATCAGGAAATCGTCCCAATCATGAGTGCATCGCGAGGTGGCAGATGGGCAAAGAGCACAACCCTATATCAGCACTTGGATTGTAATCTTACCAATAACAGCATTGTGTTAACTGGATAAATCAAATCATAAAGTACATTAACTGAAAAACACAACTAGAAAATCATCACTAAAACGATAACTGTAAGAAAAGGAGAAAATGAAAACACAATTACACGTTAGTACTGAATAACTCAATCAAATGATGGCGAAAAAAATAGAGAAAACACTGAAACGGGTCATTTCACCCCTTTTTGGCATTAAAACATCTTATAAGATGTTATAATCACATTTGGCGCCATTTTCAAAGGCGTCCTCCATTAGGAATACAGTTAAGTCGGTGAAGTGACTGCTCGGTTACATTTGGACATAACAAATATAGAGCAAAATACTAAAAAAAATTGGGGCATCGTCACCCTTTTTTGGACTATTAAAACATAATTATTAGGTGCTAAATTACATTTGGCAGCCATTTTGAAAACACACCGCCCTCCATTACGATACAGTTAAAGTAGTAATGTGACCACTCTGTAAACATTGACTCCACAAATATAGGAAAACACTGAAAAACTGACCCATGTTACCACTTTTATGGCTATTAAAACATATTATAAGGTGTTAAATACTTTGGGGGCCATTTTGAAAAGCGCCCACTCATAGGAATAATTTAAGTGATAAGTGACTGTTCAAAACATTTGCCATAAATCATAAATAGAAAAACACTCGCAAACTGGGCCATTTCCATCCCATATAATGGGCTATGAAAAACGGGCGCATTATATGGTTTTAAACTGGGCAATTTGGCGGCCATTTTGAAACGCCCTCTAGCGAAAAAAGTGCCGAGGTAGCAAAAGTCTACCCCTCACTTTTTTGTTATTTCTGCTGGTCTAGGTACATGGCGTGAAGAGTAAGCTTAGAGGGCCGCATCTCAGCATCACTGGGACACAGCAGCACCCACACGGACTATAAAGCTTGATGTATACATTAGATTCAGACATGAAGCGGCTTATTATAAAATCCCCTTCTTGATCCTATGGAAAAATTTCACGCACATATGGCTCATGTAACACTCGGTTAACTTCAGATTCTCAGCTAGGTTATTTATTTATGTGACATCACTGTCAAGTGTGTATTAAACTGACTAATGATAATAGGTATGTTCTGTGGGCAAAATTTGGAAAGGTTATGTGAGTTACGTGAAATAAAAGTCATCAAAGTTCTGTCAAACGCCTCGGGTTTTCCCCCCTTTGCTATTAAGACAAATATTTTAGTAGGGAGGAATGTGTTGCCTAAATGAACTTACTTTTCAGTTACTTATGCCTTGTTTTTAGCCCCAGTGTTGTATGAAAAAGTAGCTGTCACATGAACAAATTGTGTTAACCTTGATAAATTTTGACAAAGCACTTTATGGAACCTTTGGATATTTCTGGAATCCAGAAATAGTTGTCACGCGCAGCGATTGCTGTGAAATCCTTTGTGAGGTGTATGGGCTGATTATTAATATTTGAACTTAAAAATTCACACATACTTTGCCTTCAGAGCCCACTACATTAAGAAAGAAAAAGATCTGCATTCCAGTGAATCAATTATCCCACTCAGACTTATTTGACATTTATTAATTCAATATTGACAGCATGATAGATTTAGATGATAAAATCAACAGGGCAGGCAACTTCATTTTGAAAGTTTATAGGAAGTCTTTTGGTGCTTCAACTACTTTATGAAATAGGAAAACTTTTCGGAGTGACAGCATAATACTTCATGTATGCCTAGGCGAAAAAGCAGGTTTGAGGAACGCATGGTTTAACCATGGTTCAACCATGGGTTTTGACCATGGTCAAACTAATGGTTAGCCATGTTTGTGAAAAATGGCAGGTCGCCAACGTCCAACCATGGTCAAAACATGTCAAAGTGACTCATGTCCAACCATGGTCAAACATAGAGTTTTGACCATTGTTGACCATGGTCACTTTGGTTGTTTTTGACCATGGTTGACTGCGGCGTGCCATTTTTCAAAAACATGGTTAACCATGGTCAACCATGGTCAGCTATGGATCATGTTTAACCGCATGGTTGACGCATGGTCAATATGATCATGTTTAATGACCATGGTTTGACCATGGTCAAATTGGTCCCCTGTCACCATGGATGACAATGGTGCCCTGTGTTTCAAAACATGGTAACCCCCCCCCAAAAAAAAAACACAACATCTCGTATGGTTTTACACACATTTATAATACCCTATAGTCCTAGCTTACATTAGTGTACGATTATTTTATAGTGACGTAAAGCAACTTACTTGACTGGATTGAACCGGGGACCCATGTATTACAAGACTGATGACTAACCACTGAGCTAACTATCTTGCTTAATACACAAGGCAAAATATAATATAATCAATTGTAAAAAAGTTTCAATACAACAGTATAACACTATAAGGACTCAAGAAATGGCTACCTTGTCACGAGCTTCACAGTGTGAAAGAACCTGAAACCTCAGGGATCCCTGTATCGCTGTGAAAAAAACAATTGCAAGCACTAGAAATGATCATGTCACGGCATGTGATCACGGTCAACCATGGCTAACATTGGTTGATCATGGTAGAACAGTGACCATGGTCAACCATGGCCCCCAAGGTGATGACCATGGCCGACATTCTCAGTCATGCTAAAGCATGGTCGACCATCGTTTACCATGGGGACATGGTAACCACGGATACATGGTCAGCACCATGGCTGATTATCGCTGACAATAGGTCATAACCATGGTCATCATGTCTTGACCATGGTTGACCAAAAGGAATTGTGTGGCACATATCTGCATACACATCATTGCAATTGTGGGAGTAGAAGTCCAGATTGACTTGGCCGGGACCCCAAACCCCGTCAAGATAAATTTTAACCAATTCCATTACGCTGTTCATTGTGGCCACCATTCAAACCCATGACTTTTCTTAGTTCTTTTCAAGAGCTGAATATAGTGTATATTATCATGACTCCAGGATCTCCTCGATTAACCTAAAGCTCTGCCATGATTTTGAATTTTTTGCTCACATTCTTGGGCCATAGGACACTTGTAGTTACCCTGGTCATACATTCAGTTTCCTAATGCAGTGACCATGGTTAGACATCAGCCACTAAGTGGTCATGTCAACCATGCTAGACAATACCAATTGCCTAATTTGAGTGACCATGGTCATACATCATGGGCTCCTTGAAGTGACCATGTCAACCATGGGACTACCTTGTTCCACCGCATCAACTTGAGTTCTGGTAGTGACCATGGTCAGTCCCACAATTTCCTTAAGTGACCATGTCACCATGGTCAAATGAGTGATAAACCTGTTGACCATGGTATACTTGGTTGACCATGGTCACTTCTGGCCCACAAGGTGATGACCATTGCTGACAATGCTCACCATGCTAAGCATGGTCGACCATGGTGTACTTGAAGTTCCATGGTCACCATGGTCCAAGTCAGGTGATGACCATGGCTGACCAAGTTCAGCCATGCTAAAGCACGGTTGACCATTGTATACCATGGGCACCATGGTAACCACTGTTGACTATGGTCAAGCCACTATGGCTGATCATCGCTGACCATAGTTAACCATGGTCGCCATGTTTTTGACCATGGTTGCCATGGTTTACCATGCTAGCCATGGTTGACATTTCCCTAGGTGTTCCTGTCTACTGAGATATCCAGATTTCAGACGCAGAACCACAAACGGAACTGTTTAATTACCATATGACCAAATTGTGCCAAGTTTGTAAATTTGGGTGGGGATGCTTCTTAAAATGTGGAATGAATTTAAAATCATTAATTTCAAAATCCATGATTGAAAACATGAATTTCAAAATCATGATTTCAAAAATAAACTTTAGCAAAAAGAGTGTTTTTGAAAGTCAAAGTTTAAGTAATTCTTTGGCCGAAATGTTTTGATGGTAAGTTTGTTTTGACATTCAACCAAATTATTGTATACTTGGCCCTTGAAAATGGGGGGTGCTTAAGAGTACACTTGAAAAAAGATCTGAAAGGCCGCTTATTAGGATAGGGGCACTTTAGGTTGAATATGGTACTAAATAAAAATAAGTGTAGTGGTAATGCAATATACTTTATTTTTTTCAAAATACAGTCCACATTAACATATGGTGTGTTTGAATTGATCAGTGTGTGATAAAATCTCGACTGTGGAAACACCTCCTCTCGAGGTTGCATGACCTAAAAGGTATCGCGACATGACCTTTTGAACTTGACACTGAACAGACTACCGTGTTATCTGTATTCCCTCAAAGCTTTGACGTGCATTTTTGACACTTAAATCACTACATTGGACCATTTCTTGGGGAACAACAATAATGAGGTCATGTTGCAAAGACCTTGATGTCTATCTTGTTTTACTATACTACTCCATTTCCTACCTTTGTGGGCAGTGATGTCAGCGCAAGTTGATGGTCGCACCAGTAAAACACGCTCGCTGGCTTAAAGTGAGGGTGTTTTTACATTTTCGCACACAGACGACATTTTTTTTGCATGCGTACAACTGCAATCAAGGTTTTGACATCACTGCACAGAGGTAGAGAAATGGCTAAACACAGCTTTGACACAACTGAAGCTCTGTATTACCAAAACACCTGTGACCTAACAATCGATAGAAGGTTTGTTATTGCTGTGATATTCCCACTTCCTAAAGCCATCCCACAATACAAGGCAATGTGAACAGATGTTGGACAGAACAGATGGTGGCAGGTGGTGTGCATTTATGTTGCTGCTTTAAATTGTTATTACCTGTTGTATGGCTAAAATACATAGAGGAAATACCACACTTTTAAATTAACAACTGAAAGCAGGCAAGGCATTAGAATAACTGAGAACATTTTCTAGTAAATTGGGAGGAGGTTAGTAATCCTCCTGTATAGTTAAGATTATGGTAAACTACCCCCCACACACTTCCTTTGTTTATGTTCAGCATTTCTGTTGGCCATTTACATGATCTTTTCCCTTCAGTACCATTGAACTGCAGGCTTCCAAATATTTAAGCTCTAGCCCCCTTCAGTCTTGCCACCATTCTTACCATGTTCTGATTGGCTTAAAAAATCACTAGATGGATTTTGGTTGTATGCCTGGTCCTACTACGATAAAATATTGGACTGCCCATCCATATGACACAATATTGATAGGCAAAACAACAAATTCTTATCTTTTGGTGCTTTTAATTGCCAAAACTATTTCTGATTTAATTATATTAGTCAAAATGACAGAACTAATTCCTGCGGAAAAAACTGAACTAACCCTACTTTGAACAATGAACT
>JAMKCH010069213.1:0-56379 GCA_023653785.1 Ophioderma brevispina
TCTGCATTCATGCAAGGGGCCAAGCCAATTAGCCCAGTAGCTAGCAGACATTTGTAACACATCTTCAAGTACAAAAGGTTTGAGTGGTTAAACATGTTAGACAGCCTGACAGACCCCTGAACATAATTCTTAATTGCCACAAATGGTGCCTTAGGAGAAGGGCCAAGACAAAGTTTGTACAGGGGTCAACTTTTTAAATTGATCCAATCATGTTGAAACGTATACCATGTCATTTGTCCTACCACAAGGATTGGGAAAGTATATTTGTACTATCCACAACGTAAAGTTTAAGATTTATAAGCTAAAGAGCGAAAAATCACTAAAAAGGGTCAATTTCATTTGTACAGGGGTCAAATTTTTAAGTTGCTCCGATTTGGATAAAAAATGGTGCATATTGTTGGTGGAGCTCGTAGGATCAAAATAAGGAATCTTTTGATTGTCCTCAATGCTTTCTTAAGAAGTCGGGGTGAAAACAAGGTCAACCCAGTGAATGCAAAATGGATTTTGACCTTCTGGCCCCCTACATCGACCACTAAGCATGTTAGACAGTCAAACTATCCCTTTTTTAATCCATGACTGTGTATCAACCAATTTGCACCATTTTTTATATAATGGGAGCACTTTAAAGTTGACCCCTGTACAACTGCAATTGACCTGTTTATTGATATTTGGCTATTTTTAGCTTATAACTCTTAAACTCTACGTTGTAGATAGTACAAACTATACTTTCCGGAATCCTTGTGGTTAGACAAATTACATGGTCTACGGTGCAACATGATGGATCAATTTCAAATTTGACCCCTGTACAACCTTGTCTTTTGCCCCCTTCCTTAAGCACCAGTTGCAGCACTTAAGAATCACGTTTCCGGGGTCCCTGTCAGTCTGTCAACCTATTTAATCACTCCAACCTTTTGACTTGAGATGTGTTACAAATGTCTTTATAGCGCCCGGGTTAATAGCCTTATCTTTGCTCTGCTAAGCATTTACCCGCTCAAACAACTCGTCCTTGTACATGTGGCCTACACGGTCGACGGGAAAACTCGAATATTTGTGGTTTATAACTTTTTTGAAGATTTTGCTGACATAATCCTAATTTCGGTACTGATACTTTTTCATTACCTTGGTCGGCACCACCCGACCCAGCGATATAGCCAAGTGTCACGATATTGATGGACCATGTTTGTCCAATTATAAAAAAATATAACAATTCATTGTGTTTTCCATTGTGTGATCTATATAGCGTAGTAACATGTCGGTTTTATGTGATCGGAGTATAAGACGTCAAAGTAATGCATAGAGCATGGAGGGAGAGGCACATCATTATTTAAGGAGTTAGATCTACGTTTATGGGAACTGATAACTGGGCAGTCAACAAATGATACGAAGGGAAGTAAGAGGCATGTGCTTAAGAAGGAAATAAGTGAAATATTGTTAAGTATATTGGGTGAAGCATTATATAAGGTAAAATATGGATGATAATTCAATGAGTTGTGGGAGCGAGACGAGGCAGATTTAACAACAAAGTAATTATTTTAGTGTTGTCCTTCGAGAAAATGTTCCACAAAACATCGACAACACGAATTTTCACTAACTAAAGTCTGACAATAGATTTACCAATTATACACACATGGAGGAAACAAAAATAAATTAGTCAATTTTCTGCAAATTAGTCATATAAGACATATTTTGATTACCTTTAGTCAAAGCGATATCTTATATGACCCACTTGTAGGATAATTGACTTAAAGATTTTTACAGTGTACACGATCAAAGTGTAAATGCGCAATCAATGAAAACCCAATCAAAGTATAAGGATAGTAATACATCCCGTTTTTTTTTTCAAATTGCCTCTAAAATAAAATACATATGTTGGTAAGTAAATACAACGCTTTATGATGTCAGTGTGAGAAGATTGTATTCGTAAGATTTATTAATTCTTAACATTGTTTAACAAGTGAAAAAATGAAGCATAATGTTGAAGCTGTGATTCCACGCCGTTATTTTTTCAATCCATGCCCAATGGTTTCGCATTTTTATGGCCCAGTTTTAGTTCGACACTTGGAGTACACCCAGCTTGCCAGTTAAAACGAGTTCTTACAGTTTATTTTTAACAGATATACAGGATACCTGCCAAAAATAATGACTGATATAGGGTTGCAAGTGTAAAGGAATGATTCTGCGCTTCCAGAAGTAGATCCCGTTGGTTAATGCCCAGATATGGAGGATTGTGATTGCAGTTGCGTAATGGTTTAGGGGTTTTGCTGGAGCAGGCATGGAGTGATATGGCTGATGGTCAAATCTTTAGTCCCCTATAAAGCGTGAGTCAAAAAAAAAGTATACATCTTGATAAGTTGATGATAGTCATGTGACTATATTTTCATGAATGGTGTAACTTATGAATAGATTACATCTCCTGCTTCTTTTGATACCAAATTTATGGGGTTATGTTGCATGAGACTGACACGGGGACACTTACTGAAAAAGTCCAATTGTGATGCGCCAATTAAGCATAGGGTCAGTAATACGAGATGAAACATTACATGATTCGAACCAGTGGTTTCATTGTGACATTGGCGCAATCACAATGGGACATGGTTTCAGTAATTGTCCTCTGTGCAGTCACCCATGCCCCATAGCCCCCATAAATTTGGTATCAAAAGATGCAGGAAGATGTGTACTCTAAATCAAATGTTACAACCATTCACGAAAATATTCGTCACATGAAATATCACAGCTTATCAAGTAAGTGTCTACTTTTTTGACTCAAGCGGTAGACACGATATAGCTTAAAGTCCATTATGCATGTTTACCATCTGATATCTTGTCCTTGGAAGGGGCTGCCCTCCTCCCCCCTCCCAGCTCTGACCATCTGCCATGCACATCGTTGGGTAAGTTGGCCAA
This sequence comes from Ophioderma brevispina, assembly GCA_023653785.1. NCBI lineage: Eukaryota > Metazoa > Echinodermata > Ophiuroidea > Amphilepidida > Ophiodermatidae > Ophioderma > Ophioderma brevispina. Next base: position 2,902 of record JAMKCH010069213.1, read on the forward strand.
GAAGATGATTAAACAACGATATTGTCGATGGAGTAGAGTAATAGACGGAAGCTCTCTCTAAAAAAAACGTAATTATTCACTACTGCATGCCATCCCTCTTCACAATGACTATAGGCTACCTAGGTCCGAGGGACACGTAAAGATAAGTGACCCGATCAAGGAGATTTTCATTTTTTTCTTCACTACATCGAAGGCATATCACCAAATATATTTGCTCACAAAGTTTGAGTAAAATTAAAAAAGGTGACAGCGTGGATTAGGAAGCAGAAAAATGTGGAACTTATTTGAAATAGGGCAGGGTAATGTCTTAGTAAATATAAATTTTGATAAAAGTGTGGGTATTGGGGGGGCGGGTTGTCGAAAGGGTCACCCACCTTAAGGGAAAATGCTATAGTATACGAAAAGTCTTTTGAACGGGGCCGCTTTTTAGTGATGTTGCCTTTTTTTCGCGTTATATTCAATTTTTGTATGTAAGTTCCCTTTTTTATCCATCGACCAAATTGCACTTTAAATTAGGTACACATACATTACACATAGGCCAACATCAGATGAGAGGGTCATTTTCGAGAGATATAGGCCCGTCAGTGGAAATTCACTTTTCTGCAATTCATGCAATTCAGTGGGCCAGGGCCTAATAGCTATCTTTGCTCTGCCTATAGGTATTTGACCACGCAAAAAATCAGCTCGTTCCTTGTACATGGCCATCCACGTCGACGGAAACCGAATATTTTGTCCTTTTACCAACGTTTTTTTTTGAGGATTGTGCTTACATAATCATAATTTCGTTCTGGATAGGCCCTATATTATACTTTTTTTTAATTACATTGGTCCGGCACCACCCGACCCAGCGATAGCCACCCGCGGACAGTTAAACCAACAGGCAGAGAAAGGTGTATGCCCCGATCCCCCGATCTGGGAGCGGGATCGGTTCGGACCGGGAAGGAAAATTCAGGTCCAAGTCGCCTGTGGGTTCTATCCAATATGAAACTAAGGCTTGTTGAGGTCAAGAGAAAATTTAGACAGAAGAAGTGGATGGCGAGATGTGGCGAGATTTGGATTATATGGATCCTGTGAAAATGTGTTATAGTTATAGACCTATATAGGCTACATACATGGATGAGAAATTCCGACCATTAATTATGATATATGCATGGAATTAGAACCCAATTGTAACGTTATTAGAACCATGTTGCACAATTTAAAAAAATACTATAGCATACATTTTTCCCTCAGGTATCTACATAATTTTCGCTTAGAATGTTTTATGTAATCGGAGTAAGGCGGTCGGAGAGGCGCATGCACGGAAGGGGTTAGAGCCCCGGCCTACCTTTATGGGAGCGGATAATGGGCAGTCAACAACTGATACGAAGGGGAGAAAGAGGACAGGTGATGAGGGAAAATCAGTGAGATCTAATTAGACAACAGAATTGGGTGAAATAATATTAAAGGGGGTAAAGTATAGATCAAATACATAGAGGGAGCAAGATTAAGGCAGCAATTTAACCAACAAACACGAACTGAGGATTTCATCTGAGACCTTGAGGTAGGCCTATAAAACCAAATACGCCACGGGTTTGTTTAATAGGAAAAGGCGGGTGAAAAGAGAAACACTGGGAGAACTGATTGGTAAACTCCAGTGGAGAGTGGCGAATGATCAAAATAGTAGCCTAGAAAAAAAATATATCAACAAAAACATTTCAAAAATAAAGGGGGAGATTTATGGGAAACGGAAAAAAATTCAGTTGAAGAGGTTTCACATCTCCTTAAAGAATTTGATGGTACAAAAATATTGTTCCAAGGGGTCTGTTTTGTGGCCATCTATCACATTTCACCCAGATCTCTGTGAAATCATGCATTCACAAATATGCCTATAAGTAATTATATTTAAAAAATTAATGTTAGGATTAGTTAAAGTTAAAGTGGGGCAAGGGAACACCCCTAAGTAATCTGTTAGACTAAAAAGACACTTCAGTGATTCGTAGGAAATTAGTCAAACTATTTGAAATTTGCCAGGAATAGCTTAAAAGTGAAGGGATAATAGACCATGTAGAATATCATATGTAGAATCTCATATTTGTTACCTTTCCAATTGGAGAATTGATTAGAAAAGGAAGAAAACGCAGATTTAAAGTAAGATCGCCATTCAGTTTACCGGTTCAGTAAGTAATGTCAGCGGACGTAGCGTCAGTATGGACAGTACAGTATTTGACTAGATTAAGATTTGTTGTCAGTATAGGTTGCGTCTGACTTATCATTGCCGGATAGTTTAGTGACCTGTCAGTGTTTACTGGTGCCAATATCTTATTTTTTATGATTTTTTCCCGATTTTCTGATTTAGCAATACAGTGCATTACAGTATGAACTTGAGAAAGGATGGATTTGTATTAAGGTTTTCCCGTTCGGTTTAGCACAAAGGTTCATCCGAATTAAAACAATTGCTTAGTTTCAAAATTCGCCCACAAAATCGAAAAGGTACATTTGCAAACTCGATTTCGTCTGGGGAATCCCAAATAGTCATGATCAACGATTTCAATCTATTGGTCATTGAGTTTATTTCGTCCTGTGATTCGAATTTAGTCCGACCTTCAAAACGGCGGTATAATGGGTAGTTGGATTACGTCTGGTCACTGGTTTCAACGATGGTTCTTTTCAATTCGTCAGGTGTTTCGGTGCCCAAAACAAATATATATTTGTGCAACTTGGATGGCACCAAAATCGGCAGTTGTGTTGGACAGCCAAATATGGACTGATTCCACTAAATTAAAAACAGTAAATAAAAGCTGATTTTATCATTTTGACATGGCTAAAATTAAAAACTGCAAGTAAATTGACTTGATTGTCCCTACCACAAACGTTAGTAGAATTGATTTAAAATCCATTGAATTATATGGTTTGCACCCCTTCTTAAGTGATACATCACAAAAAATTGCCGTCATAAAACGTCACTCCTATCCTGTTAAGAGCCATTTCAAATGATAGGCCTTAAACGCATCATGTTATGATACCCGCCCAATGAGGCCTCTACGACGAATTCGAATGGATATTTTTATGAATCCGGATGACCAATGACGACGAAATCGGTGGGCCATATACGACGAATTGTAGACCCGACACGAATTTGACTTAAACGACGAACCGGTGCGGCCATGACGAGTTAGAGTGCCCCAGGTTGAGTTGTTTGACCAAAGACGAAATGAGTTGCAAAATGTACAGTTTCGATTTTTTGGGACGAATTTGAAGAAGCAATTGTTGAATTCGGATGAAACATGTGCGAAACCGCACGGGAAAACCTAGTAGTATTATTATTGTTATACACCTGATTATAAGTAGTTGTTTATTGAACAAACATTACTGGTCATGATTATATATTTTGTAGTATATCAACATGAATAATGTATCAACTATTATGATCATCCCCCCTGATTTTGTATTATTTGCCTAAAATATTTGGGTATTGATGATTATTGTTATTATTTGTTCAACTACTGGGTATTGTATACTCTAGCTATGCCTTGCCACATAATTATGAAACATGTTCTGTATGAATGAAGCATAAAGTAAAATCTGAATTAGAAAAAGTTACCCCATCCATGCCAGAGTTTTGTTTGTGCCAATAGAGCACACGCGGCGCGGCGACAGTAGTGAAAGGATCATCCCGGGCCGGTAATGATCCCGGAAAAATACGAAAATTACCGTGTACAGTAAACAGCCGATATCGGGTTGCCCATTTATTTTGTAAACGACTGGTAAAACCCCACCACGTTCAATAATAAAACGAAAGCGATACCTTCATGACGTTGTTACCTCTTTGAACGTGATCTGCGTGAGTGGTTTCCTATTGTCATCACGCTCAATTACCCTCACAGGACAAACGAACACGTTCCTTTTCGAGTTCAATTACGCCTGTGGAACTGTCTAGATACCTGGATATACGATTAAGTACTAAAGTACCAGGAAAAAAATGCTATAAATTTTTACAAGAAAATTCTGGCAGCAATTCTTCAACAAAACCCCGTAAATCATCTTTTTACAGGTTCATTTCAAATGAACTGTATATTTATAATTAACTGATAGCCTATATTTTTAGCTTGATGTATTATTATTTTACATTGACTATTAAATATTTGATAAATCAATTCTAATACAAGTAAAATTGTAGAACTAGAACCTCCTCATTCCTCTTTCGATATTCACTGGCCCTTATTTTGCTGAAGAGACAAGAAACCTTAGAAAACAGTACAAAAGCATATCATTCTAGCCCCCTCCTGCAGGCAAAAGTCTGTTCAACATGTGAATACCACGCCTGATGCCGATCGATCGACTCTTTTTGAATTTACGCAAACAGATCAATGTGTTCGTCTCCTTTGACAAGAAACAGAGGAATTTTTTAGTTTTTGCAAACAGACCAAACACTTTGTAATAAATTTGACAAGGAAACAAAGGATACCTGAATGGAAAAGCGTGCTCAAAATGAAGACTTTTCAATGTCAAAATGGTCCACATAAATCATTTTCTAAAATGTTTCAAATTAGATATGGCAAATTCATAATTCTCGAAAACTTCAATCGCCGATATCTCGAAATGTGACTTTTGCTCGATTGGCCGGTTTGGAAGATTCGTGACGATATTATTCTATAACAATAGCGGAAGAATTTGGTCTGTAATTTAATATAAATAAGACCCATATTTCCATATTTTGAATAATACTAATTATGTCGTAGTTGGACGGATACCTGCACCTGCTATAGTTAGCTTCGCACGCGAGGGGAGGGATGGCAACATCAAATTCCACAAAAGGGACCAAAGATCCAGTTTTTCCTGATTTTTTTAAATTAAAAGGTACAAAATTTAAAGAAATTTGACAAGAAAGTCAAAATTTTTGAAGGGTTACGCAAACAGTCCAAAAAGGTCTACTTTTACAAAAAGGTCCACTTTTTCGAGGGCCCGCACCCCATCCAGTGCACTCTCTAAATGTAAATAAGTGAAACTTTCACTCCCAAAAAAGAGTGAAACTTTTGTAAAACATTCCAAAATGAGAGGGAATTTCCGCTCCAAAAGAGTGAAATTGACTCCAAAAAAGAGCGGATTTCCACTCGTTTTTGTGTGCCCTTAATTCGTTTTAACTCCCCCAAAGGAGTTAAACAAGCGTTTCACTCTTTTTGAGAGTGAAATTTTCACTTGTTACGGCCCTGGCTATAACAATTAACCCTCGTTTTACGGGGTGAGGGAGAAGTTACCACGCCCGCCCCCAAACGGAACTTTTCTTAGGTTTGCAAATACTAAATTTATCCTCGAAAGGTAACTGTTGGGACATTTTTGGGTCATTTTAGCAGAAAAAATGTTAAAGGGGCATTTCGTGATCCACAGCCTCGTCCCCCCCGACTTACCTAAAAAATGTTGAGATTTTCATATCATCTGAACCGTTAACATTAGTAATCCATGTGTGCCAAATCCTACATGCAAATTCGTCCGTGACTGTAAGTAATTAGCAATTTTGTATTTTCTGTCTGTAAACGGACAGAAATTATAGCACAGTGGCCTATGGGACCGTGGTAAACGAGCATTTGCGCATAACACAAAACCGCAAAGTCGGGATCAGCTAAAAAGTTGAGAATAAGCTTTCTCAGGATATCTAGTGAACAATGACTAAAACAGAAGAGGCTGGAATCACGAAATGCACCTTTAAGGTGCCCCTTCGTCGGGGTTAGGGTTTGCTACCAAAGTCGATGGCTAGGGGTAGTTGCCAGTCAATAGCTATATTCATGCATCCCAGGTATTATTATACAGAACGTCTGCGAGGTTACCACCTTCCCTGTACCACCTACCCCATGAAACTTTCCTTAGGAGCGCTAAATGCTAAAAATTATCATCAAAAGCTTCAAGGTAAATTATTGAGACAACCTCTCCGGTCAAAGGCAATGGTTAAGGGGTCGTTGCCAGTTGTTGTTGAGACAACCTCTCCGGTCATGCAATTTTAACCGGATAAAGTATGAAGGACTCGCCTTCAAAGGCAATGGCTAAGGGGGTCGTTGCCAGTTGTTGTTAACAAACTAACTAGACTAACAAAGGATATGAATATTAATTAATCTATATGATAATAAGAGCTCATTATAGCCTAATGAATAATTCAAATTTCCCCTAAATGTCATTCTAAGGAAATTAATATTATTATTATTAATTTATTATTATTATTATTCTAATTAATATTATTATTATTATTATAATTTTTACGTTACGTTTTGAAAATGTTCTGCAGAGTATGGCAAGAAAACACTCGTATACATAGAACTTGTAGTTTGTTATCATTTAGAGCCAAAACTTTCAGTGCAAAATTGAATTTTCGCATATTGTGTGTGTCTATGGAAATAAACATCTTTTGGCTGCCCCGCGCACTTTATGACGTCATCATGACAACCTACTGGTTAATGTTGGTATTTGCACCATATTTCATAAGTATTGCAACATGTAGAAATGTCAACAACATTAATTAAAACATAAATAAGCCTTAATTGTTTTCATGCACTAAAGTTTAATACCAAATATACACCAAAATGGCGGCCATTTTGATGACGTCATTTGAACATGTTCCCCCAGAGGAATTTCGGGCAATTTTATATCTGCGGGATAGGTAGGACCTACAGTTTCTAAAAATATCTAAATTAGCTTGTAGTACGATAGTTGCCACTTCACCCCCAAAGCAGGCTCAATCTGCAGGCCTATAGCAGATCGCCGACTTTCAAAAATGCGATATCACGTAATATGGGCCCGAATGCGACACACAATGAAATGTTTTTTTTTTTAAGAGACGGAATGATATCACGGGATACACAAGGGATATTCTCTTGGTAAACGGTGGGTGCTTGGTATAGAATGTATCAAGAAGATAACTAATTTCATATCACTATATCCCAGTCATAAATAATGGACCTTGCAAATTTTATTTTGGTATATCATCCTTTATTTTTACCATCAACATCAAGAACATACATTTCTACTTAGGCCATGAAAAGATAGCATAGAAATTACCTTTCAAAGATTTAAACATCGTTAATGTTATATTGTTACCTATCTCACTGATAGATTAACCTTTACACATTACAAGAGTAAAAAAAAACAGGTCCAATGCCTGATCATTGAAAATGTTAACTTGAGTTCATTGCTGCAATAATGAAAGCATTTCAACTGTCTTCTGTTTTTACACAACTACATGGTGAAAATAAAGGGGATAAATAATTAATCATAGCTAATTATCCGTTATTTTGATCAATTTCTTTGAATACATCGCATAATGACTGCGTTGACAATCTCCGGTATGTATAAACATTTTATCATATCAATTTCTTACCCCAAGGTAAGTTCCGCGACGGCTGTGTACGGCGAGTTTGCAAGAAATGCCCTTTAAAAACAATTTTGAGTATACTAAAAATAATATATCGACAACCGGATGCAGTCAACTTTTCGCTTTGCTTTACTTTGCTGAGATTACAGTGCAGAGAGACTTCTTTTTTCAGGAAATTGAACTAATCGTGAATTTCCTGAATCGCTGTAACCTGACCATTTTTGGTTTTGTTTTTGCTTTAACAAGACTTCAGCAACGGACCTATCTCTCCTGTTAGAATATGCTGATCGGCCAAAGGTAACCGCGGTCCAACGGGCGAGAAACAAATATCCGCACTCACAAATTTTCTTTCATATGCCGTAGAACTCAATGAGTTACACTGTATTGCAAGATGGCTGTCCTCCAACATTTCACCGCTTCCTTTGTGTAACCAATGTTTGATTTTTGATTTCTTAGCTGTCCAAAAAGGCTGAAGAAATTGATATGGCGGAAAAGCCTATATAAACCTATGATTACTATTTTAATACCATTTTATTATATACGCATACACTTATAACAATAAAATACAAACAGTAATGATATTCATAATATTCTAACCAAACTATAATAACATGTTATACTAGGACAATAATAGTACTGATGGTATAGCTTACATTGTGCTTAGGTATAAGAATAAGATATCTCTGCAGAAACGTACATTTAATGTGGGGCACAGATACATGGGGTGTTTGGGTCTTCTTTGTAAGAAATACACCAATGTACGTAGACAATTTAGAAGTTTTTTTTTTTCCATTGGATCACGTACTTATACTTTGCAGGTTTTGTACATTAGATTCCTTTTGTATTTTTTGGAGGTGCGACAAAATAATTTGTATGTTCTGATGCTATCCGCTACGCGATGGACACCTTTCGGGCCTAACACCTATAGATTGGCGAGAGCGCCGTGTTAGTAATACGGAGGTTGCCGGTTCGGGTCCGGCCAAGCGTACATGGATTTTTTCGAAACTTTTGTGCGCTGGCCATTTCAATTTCAAACATTCATTTGTCAGAGAATCTGAAAGGGGTTTAGCAATGGAAGCACATGTCCTCTAAATAATTGCACGTATTTAGGTTTATGTGTATTTTACTTAGTAAAAGATTACCAAAAAGTGAAAAAAAAACACAGAAATATCCAAAATAAGCCTTTTCCATCATTGCTTTTGATACAAATACTCGACTTTCTGAAACGGGTGGAGGAGAACACTAATAAATATGCCACGAACATAATTTCATGGTCTTGTTGAAATACAATTAGAAGGTTCAGTATGTGCAGAACAAGCATACTACTATTAGGATTACTTTCAATGCAAGCCGGTCTTTGAACAAAAATAAGTTGAAATAGGTAGGGAACCACTGAGAATTTTGTTTAGTTTGAATTGTAAACGAATCATCACTATGCAGATAGAGGTGTAGCTTTCATTGTATATTTGGTGACGTTAGAAGTGTCTTTGACTCTGTGATGCGTATTCATTTATTTGGAAAGACAAGTATTGCAGTTTACGGGACACATTTAACATCAAATCTATGTACAGCAATGCTACATTATGGTTAAAGCGATGGATGGTATCAGGAGCACTCATTGAGGCTTTCCTGACAAATGTCTGCTTCCCATTGCCCATTTAGGTACCTTAAACCTTGTGAATGTAGTACTCTCTCAGCTGGACTTTAAGGCTCCTCACTAGCATGACTAGCTGCAATATTCGTTAAAAACTTCGTTTAGTAACTGCAAAGTGCACTAACTGGTGGCACGTTGTTGGCTATATTTGTTGCCGATATATGTGATAAACACGGAGAGTAGCAAATATTGTAAACGCATTTTCATGTACATGTATATTTTGATATCAAGGTTTTGCTTATGTTCTGTCTCCAGCTGGTTAGCCACCAATGGTTATCATGCAGTTATTGAAGCTTGAAGTTATTCTGAGAAATCAAAATAACTGCTTTTATTGAGGAATTGATGCATGTCCTCATACAGAGGAAGATGAATTAGTTAATCCCCCTTTAAAGTAATTTTCCAAGCTAGCTAAAATATGTCTTACCATAAGATTGTATACACTTGGACTTTGTTCAAACACAAATCTAGCAAAATCTGGAATAAGCACCTTCTCTGGCTCGGAAGATATTTTATAAGATGCCTAGCTGGCTATGAGAAGCAAATATATACAGCCAAGCGGGTCTTTGAGTGCTCCTGAGGTATTACAAGTACTATTATATAGAATTAAAATACACCTTAACAAACCATAATAAATGGACATTATTGTAATTTTGTAATTAAAACCTTTCCCAATTTTAAATGATTTGGTATATTGGTTTTAGTTTTGAAATGGCGGTGCATACTTCCTAATACCACATTCACAGGACATCTGTCATTTCACCCATTCTTACATTATGCTTGCCAAATAGTGTTAAGCAAACCTATATTCTACCATCCCAGATTCAAAACTCTTATAACAATTACACAATTAGTTTTGCTGTGTATCGGTGTCACTCTGATTGGAGATTGAGACCACTTGAGAAAGAATAAGATAGAAAGAAAGTAATAATAGCTTTGGCCAGATAGGTGTCACGGAAGGCCAGACGAGATCAAAAGTTCAAATCAGTCGCTTATAAAATGATGATCAAATTAATCGCCTTTACCAAGGTCACGGATAAATTTTGGGTTATACAGGGGTAAATGTTACTCTCACTAGTATTTTGTTAATAAAATACTCGACAAAAAGATACAATTGTTTCAATTATTGTGACTAGACGAACACCGTAACTCCATCACAATATATCTCAGATTATTTTCAAATATTTACCCTCTTATAACACAGAGTCGACATTTGAACTCTTCGCTACTTATCTCAATAGCCACTCGCCTCAGATAGAACTATAACTCTTTGGAATCCTTATGACCAGAAAGAATAGAATATGCATTCAAAGACAATAATAACATTGAATATTTTGACCCATAACCTCGGTCATTAGTCTCTGTGGCTATTTAATTGGTACCGCCAAAGTTGCTGGTTCATGGATTTAATCTATCAAATTAACATTTGTTAAGAATGCGCGGGTTCTCTATGCACAAATTTCAATGATTAATACGTGCATTTATATCCTATCACATACATTTTCTATACCAAGTACAATAAACAGCAATATCAACAACAACAATAAACCACAATATTTATCTAACTACTTATAGCCACTGCCGGTTGTTTTTCTTCCAGGTGTAGATAAAACTACCCTAAAGTTTTGTCAAAGTTGTGTTTTTCCTTTTTCATTATTATATTGAAATTTATTGTAATAGAATACCTGCAAGTGGTAGAGCTGGCGATATAACACATTTTATAATTACAGGCAATTTTTGTGTAAATATGTCAGGATTCCGACATTTATGACATCCAAATAAGTCATGAAATATTCAAAAATTTAAGATTTATGAATTCAACGATACCGTTTTTTAATACATGAAAATCCATTATAATATAACTCAGAGCATTTTCATTTGTTAACCCTTGTATAACCGAAACCCACTCTTTGACCTCTTCGGCAATATCTCCATAGCCATAGCCATAGACCGAAGATAGAACTAGAACTATTTGAAATCCTTTATGACCAGAAAGAATGATTATTTATTTCAAGGCAAAATATAACAACCTGGCTAACATTAACCTAGTTATTAGTCTCTGTGGCTATTTAATTGGTACCACCAAACATGTTGGTTCATGTGGTTTATCTACCAAGTTACAACTGTTCTTGAGCAAGCGCTGGTTTTCTCTGTACAAATTGTAATGACTAGTGTATGTATTAACATTCATTAAATATATTTTCCTATCCTCAACTAACAATACAAAACAATGTTAACACAATAGACCAAATACTAAAAGCCACTATCGTTTATTTTTTATGTTCCGGGTGAAAACAACCTTTGTGTTGCATCATTATTGAAAATTTGCTGTAGTAAAGTTACCTACAAGTAGTAAAGCTCTAACACACAGTTTTTATAGGTCCCAGGAAAAATGAGATGATAAACCTAGTCCAAATCTTTACGGGGCATCCATTCCAATAAACGTACCACAAAACGACCACTATCACCAGTGACATCATTAGTCAAATGATTGATTCAGTCAGTGCCATGATAGATTCACACCATTCACTGGAATTTTTCTATTACTCTCGGAAAAATAATAGTCCCAATGATGTCATCACCAAACCAAATTTTGAAAGCTTTCTTGCCCCTCCGGTAAGACTTGACACAACCACAATCATTCCTATTTTCATTTCCTGGTACTTTACATAATGGCACGTGGTTTGTGTAAATATGTCCGATACCGTCATTGGTGACGTCATGAAATATTAAAACACAGTTGTAAGATATATTGATGACCCCCGAGGATAGGACATACACCGGGAATTAAAAAGACACAATGGCATGTTCAACCTGATTGTGGCTTCGATTTCTAATTTACCTTTGACATGGCTGACTTGCTCATTGGGTAAATCAGGAATTGCGCCTAATATTTTTTTTTTTTGCTTATTACTAAATGCCTGCCTTTGAAATTAAAACTATATCATGCAAGAACAGATTCTATATCAATACCAACCCACATAATAGCATTGGTGATAATTGATTACCAATTTGAAACCAAAACACGTGTTAACATAATGTCCCGGGGTTATACTTTACGCCCGGTTTAGACTTGTGCAAAGCTATAATGCATCTATGTGCCCAATTCCGTTTTATGATCTACTCCAATGAACCTGGTAGGGTGAGCGCCTTGCCAGCATCTGAAGATCTCTCTGTAAATATGGAAACATAATGCTTCATCATAGAAATGTCATAACGTTAATGTTACACTTGTACTTTAGATTCGTTTATTATTGGTGATCTGCTTTCAATGAAGTATTATTCGAATAATGACGTGTTTCCCTTATTTTTTGTTCTTTATACAGGATGGTAATGATTTACGCACTGAGACCAACACACATTTTTTTCTGTTTTGTATTTTTATGTCTTATGTGTCATGTCTAATAAAACCACCTGAAATTTCCTAAGTCATGAAGATGAAGGTTTCTTTGAAATCTCTTGAATAGTTTTTAATGGGTGATTTTGGAAGAAACATTCACATTGGTGGAGAATTTCCCTCTTACACATACCGTGTTTCCTAGATCAATATTGCCTGGATTTTGCCAATGTCAGCATTTTTTGTGGAATATTTAAATACCACTCTTTATGTTGTATTTTCTTTTTATTAATTTGCACGATAAAACTCATATGGGCAGATATGTTTATATATTATATTGGTTTGTAAATGCCATATTTAACCTCGTCTACTCGAGCCATTTTTTTGTAACAAAACCCGAAGGGGGTGGAACCACCCCCCTGTGATTTTCGGTTACTGAACACCCGATTCCTGTAAATTTGGTAACCAAAAGGATAGCTGAGAGTTTTCTTCCTTCTTTCCATTGGTAGTAACCAAATAAGTACTACCATCCCCCCCATTTATGACTTCACATGACGTCATATGTTGAGGAAACTACGAAAATACTGACTATAGGGGGAAAATTGATATTTCCAATTTTAGCGACTCAAACACCCTATTATAGCTCTAAAATGATGTCATTATATAAAACTAGTCATTTCCCATCAGTAGAGTCAAAAACCGCATGAAAATCTGATTTTCCTAACCTTTTTGGCGAAATTGAATTTTTTTTCAACTGTGGTGATGTCTATGGAAAATGGCAGTTTTTGCTGACATCGAACTTTATGACGTCACTGTGACGTAATACAGGCATTTTGTAACTGCATCTTTGGTATCAAGGAAAGAAGAGACATAGCTATCTATATGTACCAAAAAAATCAAGTGTCTGTGATGTTCCTGTGAGTTGTGTTAGGCATGTTGGTACTTCTCTTCCGGAGGGGGGGGTGGTTACATTACCCCCCCCCTATCGATCACTTTGGGATCACCCTGTATCCTACTATAACCCCCGTGGATGTTTGTTTTTTGGATTAAAATGAGCGGAACATGTCAATTGACAGTCATTTAATAACTATGGAACCAAAAAGGGGGTTTTAAATCACAGCCGGGGAAAAAAACCTGAGGGGGGTGGTAACTCACCCCCCCCTTCGGTAGACTAGGGTTAAAAAAATAGTGGTTTTATGCTTGTCTTCAGGGTTTTCTATAATTTATAAACATGTTAAAAATAGCAATTTTTAAACGACAAAAACCTGTCTTTTTTAAATAGACGTTTTTCTTTCGGGCAGTTATTTCTCTCTTTAAAACTGTATGAATTCAAAGTCTAAGGACTGTCCAAGAAAAATAAATTTTACCGTTGGGTTTTGCATTTTAGTTTAGGAAAATTCCATTTTAATTTTAACCCTATCTTACCCACTTTTTGAGACCCCTGCAGAAGTTGTGGCTACGCACCCCGCCGGAAGTCCTTATTAAGCACCTGTTACTTATAGTTTTGGTACCATGGATGCTCTTGTCTCCCTCCTTACATTGATACAAAATGAGTACAACATAAACCTAGTATAATGTACAATCGGTAATGAAATCTGATCATAGGTATACACATGTACAATGGCAAAAATTCAATTTACATCAAAGAAGTAATACACGATTTGGCAGATTTAAATCATCTTTTACGTTATGAAAAAACAAGGGCAGTTGAGTATTCATGACAGAATATTACGTTAACATTATAGTTTAGGCAGTACCTACACATACGAATATCAAAACAACAAATTCTGACAATGGGGGAGGCCTTTGTTATGTGAGCTAATAATTAGCTGAGAATATTACCGTATTAATGAACAGCCAATGGTCGATTGCCTAATTTCACGTTTATCGATAAGCTTTTGTTTGATTTGATCTGATTTATTCAGAAAACATCTTCTATAACCCAAGAAATCCTCACAGAAAGGGGGGTGGCGCATCTATTTTCAGGGGAAAACATATATTAAATTTGTTAGTACATTAAGAGGCCTATGTTGTTTTCACTGTAAATTTGCGCATGTGCACAAATTACACAGGGGAAAGAGGGGCAACATTCCCCACAAGTGGTGGAGCTGTCACCGCCCCCCAGCCCCACCCCTTTTACCGCCACTGGGTTCATACACCTGGGAGAAAATGGTTCGGAATGGATGAGGCAAAAAAAACCATGTTGGGTGACCACGCTCACATACAATTTCTGTTCTACTTTAGTGTTCTTCTTGTGCTGATAAACTGGCTTCAATATATGTCCAAGTACAATAGATGTTCATGCTCACACTAAAAGAAATAAGTTTTTTAAAAAAAAAAAAAAAAAAAAAAAAAAAAAAAAAGAGAAAATTCAAATTACTTTGGACCCCCTACAAAAACGAAAACCATTGGGTGTTTGGGACTATGGTCCCAAACATAACAGCGATACTTTCTATTAATGCCAAATAAACATGTTGGAATTGCTCACTCTGGTTTCTACCTGTTTAACTTAATTAGCCCCCCTTTTTTCTCTCGTATATGCCAATACAAGACTTGCACAAGAAACCTTTCATTGGTATTAGGTTTAGTCGTAGTAGAATTGTAATGTAATTGTAGACATGTTTTATTATTTTAAACCACCGTTTATGGGTCAACGAAACACCATTTTTGTGGATACTTTGCATCACTTAATAGGTTTGCCATGTGAAGTTATACCTAAAGGTGTTTTAATAAGTGGTCCAATTTACCCACCCAATGAGGTAACTTTGTTTCTCTCTCAAGTTAAAAAAATAACTTGAAACTATTTTGTACGGAAACAAAATTGTGCGAAAGAAAAGGTCAATGCTATCAACTACCATCCTGCAGGGTATAGAAGTTTTTTTAAAGTACGTCCCGGCCTCATAGCCCACCTACAATGTAAAGAAAGGGCACTCGATGCAGTTGACTCTTTATTCCTTGTCCATCTATGGAGCCCGGACTAGGCTCCCGGAGGATTTATCTAAATTTACACCGGTCAAATTTTAGTTCCACCTGTGATACCTTTTACATGCATTGAAGGCGTATGCATCATTGAATGCACTGAAGTATGCATATTAAGATAAAGCTTGAAGCCAA
This sequence comes from Ophioderma brevispina, assembly GCA_023653785.1. Taxonomy (NCBI): domain Eukaryota; kingdom Metazoa; phylum Echinodermata; class Ophiuroidea; order Amphilepidida; family Ophiodermatidae; genus Ophioderma; species Ophioderma brevispina. The sequence goes on from JAMKCH010069213.1 coordinate 18,343, forward strand.
CCCTAACACTTAACACCCAACCCCACCAATCAATTTGGCACTGTTAAAAATTTCCGTAAATTAAGAAAACAAGATTTTCCGTAAATTACGGAAAATCTGTTTGAGAAAACAATAACAATAAAAACAAAAACATAAAAAATGTTAATTTAGCGGAAACTATTTCAAAAATTTCTGGCAGCATAATTTTTTTGTTCCTTATTTTAAATTATGGAAAAATTCTGTTACAAAATTACACATTTTTTCCGTAATATTAGACAAATTTCTGTAAATTACTGTCAAAGTTCGTTAATTGCAGAAATTTCTGTAAATTTACCCTAAAATGTCTGGAAATACTGCTGCCAGAAAGTTCCGTAAATTTACGGAAATTTTTTAACACTGTGGGCGTCTTACAGAGCATTTTCAGTTAAATGTTTCAACATTTACCGGGAGAGGAGGGCTGTGGTAGAGTTAAAATCTTAATAACAAAAATATCAGCGTCCACGGTAAATGGGGACGCTTCATCTTTCATCGCGGTTTTTGAATGGGGACAAAGGTCACCATGAGGTCACAACGGTCACTAGGTCACCAACCAGACGAACAAAGGATCATTGGATTCAGTGTCATGAAAATTGATTGACCTAATACACCCAGCAATTTGATAATTCTGTCACTGTGGGGCCATGACCCCTAGATGACTGTGACCCCACTCTTGAGAGTGTACTTGTGGGGCACTACCAAGGACCATTACATGCAAGTGTCCATGAAAATACATGTGTGCATGTGGAAAGTCAGCGGGTAATTATGTTTAGGCTTAACATTTTTTTTGAAGATAGGGCAAAATATGGTATTTTCTGTCTAGAAACACTGCTTCATAGTAGACTGAAATTATTACTGTCATGAAGAATAAACCATCAATATAGATTCATATGACAAATATGGAAGGATTTGTCCAACCTTCATTTTCCCGCCATCAGGTGGTTTTCTCTGACAAACACTCTTAAGTACTTTTGTAGGAGGGTGGAAAAGTTGGAGCTTTAAAAATATATTTTTTTTAAATCGATCCCTCTTCTAAGGCTCGAATTTTCTTTCTGATGCCCCTTTTTAGGGTCTTAAAATTGTTAGTTCCTCTCTCATGTTAACCCTCGTCTACCGAAGGGGGATGGTTACCACCCACCCCTCCTCCCCTTCAGGTTTTTTCCCCGGCTTGCTAAAACCCCCATTTTGGTGCCAAATTGTTTAATGTAATTGTCAATTGACATTTTCCGCCCTTTTCATCCAAAAACAAACATCCACCGGAGTATAGGTAAGATACAGGGTGATCCCAAAGTGATGGATAGGGGTGGTGGCAACCACCCCCACCCCTTCGGAAGAGAAGTACCAACATGCATAATACAACACCTGAACATCACAGACACTTGATTTTGATACATGGTCCTCCTCTTTCCATTGATACCAAAATGAGTACCAACATGCCTAGCATTACGTCACAATTACTTCACAATTTCGTATGTCAGCAAAACTGCCAATTTCCATAGACACACACAATGAAAAATTCAATTTTTCACCAAAAATGTTAGGAAAATCAGATTTTCATGCGGTTTTTGATTCTACTTGATGTGAAATGACTAGTTTTATATAATGACAGCATTTTAGAGCTATAATAAGGTGTTTGAGTCGCTAAAATTGCAAAATATCAATTTTCCACCCTATATTCAGTATTTTCGTACGTTCCTCAACATATGACGTCATAGTGACGTCATACTGGATATGGTGGTACTTATTTTGGTACCAATGGAAAGAAGAAACTCTAAGCTATCCTTTGGTACCAAATTTACAGGAATCGGGTGTTCAGTAACGAAAATCACAGGGGGTTGTAACCACCCCACCCCCTTCGGGAGTTTTGTTACAAAAAATGGCTCAGGTAGACGAGGGTTAACACAAAACACAACAAAATGCAGCACCTTGTGCGAATCTCTGTAGCCCGGGAATCTCTATAGCCCGAAACTGCCTAGGGCGTGGATCCAGACCTACTCAAAAGTGGGCTCTGGCCAGTAAAGGTAAAAATTGACAATATCGCGGCCATAGCGAAGCGCTAGCGGCGCAGGGGCTGGGTGTGGCCCATTCTTGCGCAGAGTGCAGAACGCTTGCAATATTCGCTTCGTAATACACATTTTCGCATGCAGACTTGCTAGAAACAATATATTTGTAAGTGGTTCACGTCAAATAATAATAATGCTAATAGATATGGGCAACAGTCTTATAGAGTAAGTCTTAATCATATTTATTGATTTGTAGGGTTTTGTTATTATTTATGGAAAATTTCACATCTCACGTTCACTAAAACCGCTTTAAAATCAAATTGATAGTTAGAAAAGATTAATAGCCTGCTGTAAAAAAAAAAATGTGTTTAATATGCCAAACCAAATCATTTCTTGGATAAAATAGAGTGGTGTGGGATGCCGTGTGAGGTGAGTGCTGTGGGGAGTTGATTATGAGGTGCTAAAATCCTAGAACAGGTAGTAAAATATTATTTTAGAATGCGCTTGAACTTAAAATCACTCTTTTGCAAAAAGCGTCATGTTCAGGAAAGAGTATTATGTGGTGTTAAGTTCCTAGCACAGGCAAAATGTTAGCTAAGAAGGACGTCAGTTTAAAAAAAATAGTATAATGTGGTGTTAAAATCATAGCACAAGCAAAATATGAATTTAGAAAAGCCTTAGTTTCAATGAAGAAAGTATTATGTGGTATTAAAATTCTAACAGTAAACTATTATTTTAGAATACACTTGAACTATGTGGTGTTAAGTTCCTAGCACAGGTCAGGAAATCTTTTTAATTATCAATGTAAAATCTGGTGGGGAACATTTTAGGTTTTACGCTTTAACTTTGATTATTAACCCTGTATGCCTACCGCCATTTTTGTTTAACAACAAAGAAAAAACAAAATAAATGAAAAAAACAAATTAATAAACGCAATTATGTATAATATTGATGTTGGTCTGTTGATTCATAACCGTTCATAATCTCACGTTCTAACGACTCTGCGAATGTTGATCATTGTTAAAAATATATATTTTCCTCAATGGAATTGGAATACCAAATGCGTATCCCAAAACAAATGACCACATCTATAAACGGATAAAACAAAGGTGGTTTCAGCTACCTTTAGCCCAAACCATATGCTTTTTAAGCTATACGCCATGAGGAATATTTTAGTATTTATTTCTTAAACTTCCCTCACGCCTTTTTCCCGAAATAAAGAAAAAAGAGGCCGGGGCACAGGAAATTGCGAATGTACAAACTTATGCCTACTGTAAACTGGCGCAAACTCTATTGCAATGTCGGCCCCAGTTTCCATAATTATACATTTTATCTGGTTTAGTGCCGCTATCTTTGTAAAATCATTAAAAGAGTTTTGATTTTTTATTGTTTTTAAATATCACTGTCAAAAACGGGTGGTTAACATTTTAAGTTTTACATGTCACAAACTTTTATATTAACCTAATAGGTCTACCACCATTTTTATATAAGAAGTTTAAGAACAGAAAAATAAAGAGAGAGTTGATTAAATGTCAATGTAATGTATTTGTTTGTATATTTGGTATGTTGATATCTATAAATATAATCTATATATATAATTTTATTTCTCTTATGAAAAAAAAAATGATGAAAGTAACTGATGGATCGCAATAAGAATATTTGTGTTTAGCAAATATCGTACATTTGTAAAACTTTGCCCATTTGTTTCACTTCAAACGGCATTTATTAACATGCAATGGAATTGGGATACTATTTGCCTAAGGCCCAAAGCAAGTGGCAAAACGGTTAGTTTTTTTTATTTTTTTTTAAATTAAATTTTCGTATGATCACCACAAGGTTTCCTTTACTTTCGTCGTGGTGGGACAGAATAGTTTAAAATTTTGTTTCGTGTTTAATATTACAAATTGTTGTTTGTGTTGGAAGTGTTTCCAACTACTCTCTTAAAACCAAAGATTGAAAAATCAATCTAAAAGATTCAGATGAGGGGAAATTCTAAATTTTGTTTGAAAATGCAATGGAATTTGGTTTGAATTTTCGATTTTTAAGACTGATATCTCAATCTTAATTTGGACTTTTCTTCACCTCAATCTTTCCATTTAAGAGAGTACCAAAAATAAATTGAAGAATGGTTTTGCTTAGCCAATATTGATTATAGCTACAGAGTATTTTGTGCTGGTCACCGCCTATTGTTGGGACGTGGAGTTTTAATTCGGTTGAGTGGCAATAAAATGAAGTAGGCCAATTACGTATTTCTAAAGACTCAAGTGTGTCAGTAGACAGGTGACTCTCGTAAAATGTAGGTTGTTAAAGGAGAACCTGTACTAAGAATAATTTATATAATATAGGCTATAAAATAATTATTGAACACATATCGAGTGGTTTCATGAATAAACGGAATTATACTAACCATAAAAATGAATTAAAAAGATTTTGTCTGACCATGCGCTATTTGAAATTCGCGCTATTGCATATGGGACATGTATACGGGTTATGCGATACGGACGGCACAGTAGCGTCATATACTTTCACCAGTGACGCTTTCATAATGTGTATTTCCTATGGCATGTATAACGCAAACGTGCCGGCCGTATCGCATAACACGTTATACACTAGCGGGTTTTTCATGCGGGCGCATGGTCAGATTAGATGGTTTGAAGTCATTTTTATGGTTAAAATAATCTCATTTTCGATGAAACCATTCTATATGTGGTCAATAATTATTCTATGGAATATAGTGTATAATATTATTTATTGCACGGGTTCTCCTTAAATCCTTTATCGTCGCCGTATATCGTGACCCTTCTTCCTGAAAGCCAGCATATACAGTGTGTAAGCCTGCCTTCAGCAACGATAAAACAGGGGTTAGGTCACGATACGAAAAGCTATCGTTGCAATCGTTGTGGCGATAAGCGTATCGTAACAAACTGGACGTCGTTCCTTAAGGCGACAAAAGCGATGAGCCTTCAAGTTTCGTTTTTGCTCAACCAATCAGCTTCGCAAGGTCACATTTTCCTTTCAAGGGACACTTGAGTCTAGCACAGAATTCGAAACGTTTCGAAGTTCCAGAAAATAAAATTGCTCTATTTTCTGCTCCCTGTTAAAAATGCTACAAGTTATTGGTGTTCCAAAAGTGGCAGATATTTGTTTGGAATTTTTTATATCCAATAATACTCGATAATTGTATTGGTTTCTTGAATGAATGATAGTGTATTCGAGGATCAAACGTTGTTTTAGTTTGCAAAATATTGCAAAAATTGTGGACTGGACCGTTTAATAAAAAAGTGAGAAAAAAATAAACATATATTTGAGCACGAAATAATGATCAATCTTAGTGTTTTGTACATACATAAACTTCTTAATTTTCAAAATATGCATAATCTACGTCATCTCCGTCCAGGTCGGCTTTTTATTGAAGTATCGTATTGAAAAGCATGCACATGAACCAATATTATATATTGAAGAACCCGCGCTGAACGAACTCCACACGCTGCTTATTTTTTTAGTGGAGAGTCAAACAAAGAGCGTGTGAATAGAATTATTGATTATCTGTCTTTCCCAAGAGCTGATGCTTTTTGTTTTGCTCATTTGAAAAACATCAAAATGTGCATTTTCTGGACCTGACCGTTTCAAAGGATTTCATCTAAAGTATTTTAATTCGAAGGACATTCCAAGTATCATTTATACGAATTCAAGGGAGAGTATCGGTTGCATGTGATTAGGAACGTTGCAGTTTTTCCTGCTTTGGCACATGGTTTTAGAATTCAATATTTTTTTAATAAATTACAATAAAAAGAAGAATCCATCCGTATTTGCCCCCTCCAAAAAAGTAGTTGATGTCTAGGATAGGATTTTAAACTTCAGTCTCGAGCGTACACACTTTTTTCTGTTTAATGATATAGATTGTTATTTAATTGGCATCTACTTGTTACTCGTAGGCATATTTAGTTAACCAGTCGTTTGAATTGCAAGTAACAACAACCACAAACTAAACCAACGCGACTGTCAACTAATTGCCATTCAGTTTCCTTACCGCAGTTGCCATCGGTTCAAACGCCCTGTTCCTCGCGCCACTAGTACCACTTGTGCCAGAGCCGTTCCGTCTTCGTTGAGTGTATCAGCTGTATTTTGTTTCAAATTGACAATATTATTTCTCTAATATGTGTGTCGCTAGAGAAGCGGGAGCGATATGATTTGGAACTAGCCTGTATTCGGTTTTACTATCAAGATACGGGACTCCTGCTTCGCTCATTGTAGAGTGGAAGCTACTAATCGAGAGATCCGCGTGCAATACATGCCACCCAATGATTTTTTTCAAGCATATCGTATTCATTATTTTGAGTGCTGACTAAGTGCTGATTACAAAAGTAGTATGGTTTATCGCAGAAAAGGTTATCTAGGATAAATTGGCCTTTCCTTCTGGGGCGGCATGTCATGTACTCGCATGAAAATCATGCTAAAAATTGATTTTGTTGTTGTGTAGGCTTCAATAGCGGGCATGACTACAGGAAAATTACAAGGGTCATGTTTTTTTACCTCAAAGGGAAAAGGTTAGTACAGGGGTAAAATTTAAAATCAAGTCAATTGTGTTAAAATATACAACCAATATATTCGTTTTTGTCTTGAGAGCATTAAAATAAGTCATAGTTTGTAACGTTATGTGATAGTGCATAGGGCTATATATAAAGGTTCAAGGTCATCCTGGGAGTAGGTAAGTAAGATGATCAGACTTATTGAAAGTGTGTTGTTGAAATGATTTCTCAAAAATGATTGACATACGAAGCAGAAAAATACATTCTTAACTTTATTTGATTGATGATGAATGAAAAGCACCGGTTTTGCAACAATCCAGTGCAAGTCTTGGTGACCGCCAGTATTGACCCGTGATACATTCGGCCATTTAATTATGCAACCCAAATGCAACATAGTGTTAAAATAGTGAATTTTGAATAGTATGCGACAATTATCGTGACTAGTTTTAAATTTTGTCTCCAGGACGACATAAAACTAATGGGGGTATACCACTTTTAGTAAAGGTTGAAACCTAAGCAAACTATACCTTTTACCCTAAAAAGAGCGGCTTTTTGGACCCATCTCAACGCCGGGGGAAGGGCGGATTCCGCCCCCCCCCCCCCCCCCCCAGTATCTCGGAAAAAGGCTGGATGAACTATCATATGTGTGCTACCATTGGGTAGCTATGACCCTCCCAAGTCAATTTGATACCAACAAAAGTTCAACCTACTTGTATGAAGTCACAGTGACGTCAAACATGACGTCATTCTCAAAATGCGAAAATCTAAAAAAATCGCAAAAATCTGGTCTTTCGCCATTTTTTTAAGCAAAAGTTGAATTTTTTGGCCATGCTGTGTGTCAAAGTATGCGCACATATGCTCTACTCTACAAATAAATCAAATAAATCAAATAAAACAATAGTGTACTGTACCTTAGCACAAAAAAACGATTTTCTGCTGTTCCTCAGTTTAATTTTCAATGGGAAATAGCTTTTTTCTCGCACGCAGTTTCCGCGATTACGTAAAACGCCGCGTCATAACCGTAGGTCATTTTGTTTCTAAATGATTTTAAATCAAGCCGCAAGGCTTCAAAGAAAAAGTCAGTATTTCGGCTCGGCGTGAAAAAATAACAAATATGTGAGATACGACAAAAAATGTCGGGCCCGGGCCTTTTAGGGTTAACCATGAATACGACAAACATGTAATCTTCACATGACAATTTGTCTAGACTCAGTTTCAAATCATTCCCTTGTACTAACATTTTTTCTACTCTATCTTCCTTGTTATTTTACTCTTGCTGTGCTTGATTTAGATGAATCTGTATTTGATAAACGGGTACAAATCGTTTATTTATTGTTTGAAAGAAGTTGAAAATTATTATCTCACCATTTTTTCCTCTGCCTGCTTCTTCTGACGCTGTTGGTTGCTCTTGTCATGTTTCTGCAAAGAGAGAGAGAGAGATTTTAATATTTTTAATTTATTACTAATAATGTCTTTAAAATTACTCTTTTTAACACTGAATACATTACAAATTCCCTCCTTAACATACACTTTGTAATTCATTCTACTTTCCTGTGTGTTCCTCGGTCTGCTCGTAATTTATACTATAATTACTATACTATCACACAACACACACACACACTATATCAATCCCTTCCAAACAACTATTTCTGATAACATCGACCTTTCTTTATGATTTCATTCACAATGATGTTTGTGCTAACCCTCGTCCGATCAAGGGGGTGTGGGCCCAACGAATGGATTCCCTGTCGGCACAAAAACCCAAACGAATATGATCCAATGCTTTTATGTAATAGACTTCTTCCTTTGCAGTCAGTTTAGCTAAAAAATGGATGTACCACCTTCAGGGCAGGTCAGGGTGTCTGTCAAAGTCGGAAGGTAGGGAGTGATTGCCACCTTCCTATAACTTTATTGTGTAAAATGCTAAAAAAATGATACTTTTGTTACGTCTGATGCGACTTGTAGGAAGATGACATATCTGGATTTTTCCTTCTATTTTTTAAGACTAAATACATGTGTATAGACTTTACTTTTTACCCATCATTGGCCGAAAAACCACCAATTTTGGCCTTGCGGAATGGCGAACGTGGTGGAAACCCCCTTGATTTTAAGATTGTCGTACAAATAACGGCATAAATAAGCTCTAATCTATATAAATAAGCTCTCATCTATGCGTGATATTGTTAAACTTGATAATGTTTGTACTTCATTTGCTACATATGTAGCTACACAAACGAAACAAATGTTTGTCCTTTTATTACGAAAAATCAGAGGCATGGTTTTTTCTTGTTGAATCGAAAAGAAACAAATACGATAATGTCTTAGAGAACACCTTCAGTAATGTTTACACTAGCTCTTTCTCGCACTTTAGAGCAAACCTCCGTTCTGGTTGACTTCCGCTGTATCTGTAGTATGAAAGCTTGCCCGCTTGTTTTCTCTATAGCAACATACCTTGCCGAGGTACTGGATCATTCGCTGTTTTCCCGATCGCCATAGAGAGTGTCTTTGTACTCTGCATGATGTCTAATGAGGTTTTAACTCAGAACGTGTCCCATGTTTTAGTTGACCGTGTTCTTGAAATAGGATGTTGTGACATGTAGTCAGCTGGGTTCCAGATGGACTTGTTAACGATCAGTGTTAATGGCTTCATCCAGAGTTTTGCAACATTCTCTGCAAATAATGGTGTCTATGAACATGATTTTATGGGTGACATAATCACGCTAACTTACCTCTTCAATAACGAATGGATAACCTCATGTATTAGGAGAGTCCTTATAAAGTATAGTCCCGCTTGGATCATTCAAATTAGTGGGGCCAGGACAATTATCACGGTTCCGTTTGATTCTATATACTTTGGTCGCTGAAAAATGGTGGCAAATTAGCTACTGCTCAGTAGATGAAAACAGTTAGGAACTTGTTCAGTGTTGGGGTTCAGAAGCTTATTCCAAGTCGCAAGCCATTGGTTTTTTTCTAATTTTTCATTATCTAATGGTTCCTATGTATCAACCTCCTTAGCACGGAATTAGTTTATCAATGCACTGCTGATTGTAACAGAGTCATGTATCAAGATTTACACTCTTTCTAGTTTACAACCCATTTTTCTCTCTAAGTCTCCGATCAGTAGACGTACTTCTCTGGTTCTAAAACTAAGAAATATACTCCCCCTGCCTAAAACAAAAATCCGAACGATATAAATTACTGTATTAAAAGGTATGTAGGTATGTAGGTGAATTATAATAATAAATGCCTGAGCGTTGTTTCGCAGTAATGTGTTTTGCTTATTGACCTGTATCCGTAATGCATTGCAGTGGCGTATCCAGCTTTTTCAGGGGGAAAGGGTGGGGGGCATATTCCCCCAGGGGGGCAGCTTCCCCCCTGCCCCCCCCCCCTCTCTGGCTACGCCACTGTGTATGATAACGAAGCATGATGCGGAAGTTGAGAGATTTATCCAGCTGGCTTGGCCGGCGTTCATTTGAGAGCAAGTTTGAGCACGTTGATGCCATTTCAACATCGGATTTTTTAGGCGGGAGTATATAAGGACAACCTCTTTATTACATTCAAAAATCGTCCAAACTATAGATCCTTTCCATGAGAGATTGTCTTGATTCGACTATGTGTCCGCCAGATCATCCAAGGAATACAAAATACAATACCTGCATCTGGTTAAATTTGTGTAAGCGCCCTATAAGCCTGAGTCATTTGAAAACCCCCGACGCCTCTACACCATCACATACAAGATATAAATTTAAAATTATCCATTATGTTATATTTTATCATACCGTGAGCTTAAGGTCCGTGACCCTTGATACACTTCCTGGTCCAGTTTACTTCTTCCCAACCCGTCTTCATAACGCAACGAACCTGATATATCAAAATCAATTGCATGTTTCATTAAATATACTTTAAATGAATTACAAACCTTTTTTAAAATAATCAAAACAACAAGAGACCATGAAGTTTAATGCTATATCCATAACGTCCATTAGCACGTGTGGCGCAGCGGATAGCGCAGGACTCATGATCCTAGTTAATGAGTTCGTGCCCCCGCTGAAGTCACGTGTTTGTGTCCCTGGCAAAGAATCTTAGTCTCAATTGCCTCGTTTCACGCGCCAAGCGACATTATGGGGGCTGTTTTAGGGGGAATAGTACAATCTAAGTATGGATATTTTGAGCATGCGCCCTAAAGCACCCACCTATGCTGAAATGACTTGATTCTGATGATTTCCCTAGTAACATCGGAATGAATGTACGCGCTTTGATACTGAATGGTGATAAGGCGCTATATATAAATCAGCACATTTATTATTTTATTTATTAACTGAAAGCCCACCTGACAACAAAATCACGATGCGGACACCTGCCTTGGATTATAGGAAAAGTTACTCCTAAGATCTGACAACAAAAACACCGCTACCACAACCGCTACCAACCACACCACCTCACTTTTTGCGGTGATTGCAGATTTTGCTTAAAGGCCTGAGGGATCTATAACCTCACGTTTGCAACGTTTGTACATTGTAAGTGAAAAAAGCAATCGCATACGCCCGTATATTAAGATGTTCTCATAGAGACTCTCTGACTTTCTCTGTAACATTTTCGCACTTTTTTTTGTAGATTTGTAAAATTGCTTGAAATATCTCATTGAACAATAGCAAAATTACCAACCAGGGCCAATGACTTATTATAATTCCTATAAAATAGCCCCGGATCTTGACTGATCAAGTCGGTTTTTTGGTGCTCTGTGATGTTGAATAATCTTCACATCATCAATTCGATTTTGCCATCTGGATGTTAAACAATATCTTCACATCCTCAATCGATTTTGTGCTCTGTGCTGTTAAATATCTTCACTGATCAATCGGTTTGTGCTCTGTGAGGTTAAATAATCTCCACATGATCAATCGTTTTTGTGCTCGTTATGTTAATAATCTTCACATGATCAATTGGTTTGCGCCTCGTAATGTTAAATCATCTTCACATGATCAATCGTTTTTGTGCTGTGAAGTTAAATGATCTCCATGATCAATCGGTTCGTCCTCTGTGATGTTAATAACTTCACATTATCAATCGTTTTCGGTTTTAATATGCTCTGTGATGTTAATTCTTCACATAGTCAATCGGTTTTGTGCTCTGTGATGTTAAATAATCTTCACCTGATATCGGTTTTGTGCTCTGATGTTAAATAATCTTCATGATCATCGCTTTTGTGCTCTGTGATGTTAAATAATCTTTCACATGTCATCGGGGTTTTTGTGCTCCTGTGATTTAACTATTCTTACATGATCAAATCGTTTGAGCTCTGATTTAAATAAGCTTCACATTATCATCGGTTTTGGTTCTCATGTAAGGGTAATATGAAATGCAAGAAAAAATCTCACCTGAATTTCATCGGGTTTTTGTGGCTCTGTGAATTACTAATCTCACATGTCAATCGGTTTTGTGCTCGAGGTGAATGTTAAATAATCTTCACATGATTAATCGGTTCGTGCTCTGTATGTTAAATAATCTTTCACAGATCATCGTTTTGGTGCTATTTGATGTTACATAATTTCACCTGATCAATTCGTTTTTTGTGCTATGTGATGTTAAAAAATAATCTTCAATGATCGGTTTTTGGCTCTGTGATGTTTAAATTTACATGATCAATCGGTTTTTGCTCTGTGATTTTAAATAATCTTCACATGATCAATCGGTTTCGTGCTTCTGTGATGTTAAATAAGCTTCACATTTCAATCGTTTTTTTTTCTATGTGATTTTAAATAATCTTCAATGATCAATCATTTTTTTGTGCTCTGTGATGTTTTAAATCTTCACATGACAATCAGTGTTTTGTGCCTGTGATGGTAAATAATCTTCATATGAATCAATCGGTTTTTGTGCTCTGTGCTGTTAAATAAGGCTTCACATGATCAAATCGCTTGTGCTCTGTGATGTTAAAATAATCTTCACTGATCAATCGGTTTGACTCTGTGATGTTAAACATACTCGTCACATGATCAATCGGTTTTTGTGCTCTGTGATGAAATATCTTCACATGAAGTCAATCGTTTTTGGTGCGATGGTGAATGTTAAATAATCTTCACATGATCGTTTTTTGTGCTCTGTGATGTTAAATAATCTTCACATGATCAATCATTTTGTGCTCTTGATGTTAAATAACTTCACATGATCAACAATCGGTTTTTGTAATCCTGTGATGTTAAATATTGGGCGGGTTTCATCATTATCAAAGGGGGTCGTTTTTGTGGCTATGTTGAATGTGAAATAATCTTCACATGATCGGTTTTTTGCTCTGTGATGTAAATCTTCACATGATCAATCGGTTTCGGGCTCTGTGAATGTTAAATAATCTTCACTGATCAATCGTTTTTGTGCTATGTGATGTATAAATAATCTTCACATGATCGGTTTTTGTGCTCTGTGATGTTTAAATAATCTTCACAGGATCAATCGGTTTTGGAGCTCTGTGATGTTAAATAAGTCTTTCACATGGTCAGCGGTTTTTGTGCTCTGTGATGTTAAATAATCTTCACATGATCAACGGGGTTTGTGTGCTCTGTGATGTTAAATAAGCTTCACATGATCAATCGTTTTGTGCTCTGTGATTTAAAATAATCTTCACATGATAAATCGGTTTTGACCTCTGTGATGTTTTCAATAAATCTCACATTCAATCGGTTTTGTGCTCTGTGATGTTAAATAATCTTCTCACAATGATCAATCGTTTTTTGTGCCTCTGATGTTAAATAATATTCACATGATCAATGTCGGTTTTCGTGCCTCGTGATGTTAATACTCTTCACAAATGATCAAGCGTTTTTGTGCTATGTGATGTTAAATAATCTCACATGGATCAATCGTTTTTTGTGCTATGCGGGATGTTAATAATCTTCACTTATCGGTTTTTTGGCTCTTGATGTTAATCTTCACATGATCAATCGGTTTTGTGCTCTGTGATGTTAAATAATCTTCACTGATCAATCGGTTTCGTGCTCTGTGATGTTAAATAACCTTGCATATGATCAATCGTTTTTGTGGCTATGTGATGTTAAATAATCTCACATGAGCATCGTTTTTGCTCAGTGAGTTTAAATCTTCACTGATCAGGCGGTTTTGTGCTCTGTGATTTAAATAAACTTCACATGATCAATTGGTTTTTGTCTCCTGGATGTTAAAATCTTCACAGGATCATCGGTTTTGTGCTCTGGATGTTAAATAATCTCACATGATCAATCTTTTTGTGCTCTGTGATGTTAAATAATCTTCACATATTATCAATCGGTTTGACCTCGCTCGGGTGTTGATGTTAAATATCTGGTCACATGACAACGGTTTTGTGCTCTGTGATGTTAATATCTTTCACATGATCAATCGTTTTTGTGCTGTGAAGTTAAATAATCTTCACATGCTCGGTTTTTTTGTGCTCTGGATGTTAATCTTCACTGATCAATCGGTTTTGTTGCTCGTGATGTTAATAATCTCACATGATCAAGTCGGTTTCGTGCTCTGTGATTGTTAAATAATCTTCACATGATCAATCGTTTTGTGCTATGTGATGTTAAATAATCTTCACATGATCGATCGGTTTTGTGCTCGTGATGTTAAATCTTCACATGCTCAATCGGTTTTTGTGCTCTGTGATGTTAAATAATCTTCACATAGATCAATCGGTTTGTGCTCCTGTGATGTTAAAAATCTTCACATGATCAATCGGTTTTGTGCTCTGTGATGTTAACTAATCTTCACATGATCAATCGGTTTTTTTTAGACCTCTGTGATGTTTAAATAAACTTCACATGATCAATCGGTTTTGTGCTCTGTGATGTTAAATAACTTCACATGTCAATCTTTTTTGTGCTATGTGATGTTAAATAATCTTCACATGATCGTTCTTGTGCTCTGTGATGTTAATCTTCACAATGATCAATCGGTTTTCGTGCTCTGTGTTGTTAACTAATCTTCACATGATCAATCGTTTTTGGCTATGTGATGTTAATAATCTTCAACATGATCAATCGGTTTGATCTCTGTGATGTTAAATTTCTTTACATGATCAATCGCATTTTGAGCTCTGAGTTAAATATCTTCACATGGTCAATCGGTGTTTGTTTGTGTGTTAAAAAAAATCTTCACACGATCAATCGGGTTTTGGTGCTCTGTGATGTAAATAATCTTCACACGTATCAACATCTTTTTGTGCTCTGTGATTTAAATAATCTTCCATGTCAATCGTTTTTGTGGCTATTGTGATGTTAAATAATCTTCACATGATCGGTTCTTGTGCTCTGTATGTTAAATCTTCACATGATCAAGAATCGGTTTCTTGCTCTGTGATGTTAAATAATCTTCACATTATCAATCGTTTTTGTGCTTTGATGTTCAATAACTTCACATGATCATCGGTTTTGAGCTCTGTGATGTGAAAATATTTTTACATGATTCAATCTGTTTTGAGCTCTGAATGTTAAATCCTCTTCACATGTCAAAATCGGTTTGTGCTCTGTGATGTTAAATAATCTTAACATGATCAATCGGTTTTTTGCTCTGTGCTGTGTTAAATAATCTTCACACGATCAATCGGTTTTTGTTCTCTGTGATGTTAAAAAATAATCTTCACACATGATCAATCGGTTTTTTGCTCTGTGAATTGTAATAATCTTCAACATGATCAAATCGTTTTGACCTCGTATGTTAAATAATCTCACATGTCAAGTCGTTTTTGTGCTCTGGATGTTCAATAATCTTTCACATGATCATCGGTTTTTTGGGCTCTGATGTTAAATAATCTTCACATGATCAATCGGTTCGTCTCTTGATGTTAAAGAATCTTCATATCAATCGTTTTTTGTGCTATGTGATGTTAAATAATCTTCACATGATCAATCGTTTTTGTTTGTGTCTCTGTGATGTTAAATAATCTGCACATGATCGTTTTTGTGTCTGTGATGTTAATCTTCACATGATCAATTGGTTTTTTTGGCCGGTGATGTTATAATCTTCACATGATCATCGGTTTCGGCTCTGTGATGTTAAATAATCTTCACATGATCAATCGTTTTTTGTGCTATGTGATGTTAAATAATCTTCACATGATCAATCGGTTTTTTTCTGCTCTGTGATGTTAAATCTTCCACATGATCAATCGGTTTTGTGCTCTGTGTGTTAATAATCTTCACATGATCAATCGGTTTGGTGCTCTGTGATGTTAAATATTCTTCACATGATGCATCGGTTTTGTGCTCTGTGATGTTAAATAATCTTCACATGATCATCGGTTTTGACCTCTGTGATGTTAAATAATCTTCACATGATCTATCGGTTTTGTTCTCTGTGATGTTAAATAATCTTCACTGATTAAGCGTTTTTGTGCTATGTGGAGTTAAAAATCTTCACATGACACTCGTTTTTTGTGCTTGTGATGTTAAGATAAAAGCTGCACATGATCGGTTTTTGTTGCTTTGTGATGTAAATCTTCACATGATCCAGCGGTTTTTGTGCTCTGTGGATGTTCAATAATCTTCACATGATCAATCATTTCGTGCTCGTGATGTTAAATAATCTGCACATTATTCATCGTTTTTGTGCTAGGTGGATGTTCATAATCTTCATTCACAGATCAATCGGTTTTTGTGCTCTGTGATGTAAATCTTCACAGATAATCGGTTTTGTGCTCTGTGATGTTAAATAATCTTCACATGATCATCGGTTTTGTGCTCTGGATGTTAAATAATCTTCCACATGATCAATCGTTTTTGTGCTCTGTGATGTTTAAAAATAAATCTTCACATGATCAAGCGTTTTGCTCTGTGATGTTAAATAATCTTCACATGTCAAAACTCGGTTTTGTGCTCGGTGATGTTAAATCATCTTCACTGATCAACCGTTTTGTGGCTATGTGATGTTAATAATCTTCACATGAATCGTTTTTTGTCGCTGTGATGTGAATCTTTCCCTCCACATGATCAATCGGTTGTGTGCTCTGTGATGTTTTAATAATCTTCCACATGATGCAATCGTTTTCGTGCTCTGTGTTTCAATAATCTTCATGATCATCGTTTTTGTGCTATGTTGATGTTCAAATAATCTTCACATGATCGGTTTTTTGCTCTGTATTTAAACTTCACATGATCAATCGGTTTTTAATGTGCTCTGTGATTTTAAATAATCTTCACATGATCAATCGGGTTGGGTGTGCTCTGTGATGTTAAATAATCTTCACATGATCAATCGGTTTTGTGCTCTGGCTCTGTGAGTTAAATAATCGTCACATGATCCATCGGTTTTGTGACCTCTGTGATGTTAATAATCTTCACATGCTCAATCGGTTTGGTGCTCTGTGATGTTTATCTCACATGAGCACTCGTTTTTGTGCTATGTGATGTTAAATAATCTTCACATGATCGATTTCTTGTGCTCTGTGATGTTAAATAATCTTCACATGATCAATCGGTTTCGTGCTCTGTGATGTTAGATAATCTTCACATGATCAATCATTTGTGCTATGTTATGTAAATAATCTTCACAGGATCAATCTGTTTTGAGGGCGTACTGTTTGTTTCACTATTAATCATTCACATGGTCAATCGTTTTGTGCTCTGTGAGGTTATAATAATCTTCAAAAGGGGACTGTCACAGACGATCAATCGGTGTTTGTCTTCTGGTGGGTTAAATAATCTTCACACGATCAATCGTTTTTGTGCTCTGGATGTTAAATAATCTTCACATGATCAATCAAAATCATAGGTGCGGTTTTGTGCTCTGTGCTGTTAATCATCTTCACATGGAATCGGTTTTGACCTCTGTTATGTTTAAATAATCCACATTGTCCAACGGTTTTGTGCTCTGGTGATGTTAAATAAACTTCACATGATCAATCGGTTTTGTTCCTGATGTTTAAATAATCTTCCATTAGCAATTCTTTTCGTTTCGTGCTCTGTGATTTTAAATAATCCTTTCACATTTATCAATCGTTTTTTTGTGCTATGTGATGTTAAATAACTTCACTGATCATCGTTTTTGTGCTATAGGTGAAAAGGTGATTTAATAATCTTCACCCAAAAATTTGAAATCGTTTTTTGTTGATGCTCATGTGATGATTAAAACTCTTACATGATCATCGTTTTGTGCTCTGGGATGTTAAATAGAGAAGATCTTTGACAGGATCATCGGGTTTTGTGCTATGTGATGTTAAATAATCTTAACATGATCAATCGGTTTTTTTCTGCTCTGTGATGTTAAAATCTGCACTTATCAAATCGTTTTTGTGCTCTGTTATTTTAAATAATCTTCACATGAGCGGCAGGTCGTTGTGGGGGTTTTGCTCTTTGATGTTACCTAATCTTCACATGATCAATTAGTTTTGTGCTCTGTGAGTTAATCGTCACATGATCATCGTTTTGTGCTCTGTGTTAAATAATCTTCACATGATCAACGTTTGGCTCTGTGATGTTAAATTATCTTCACATGATCAATCGGTTTTGTTCTCTTGATTTAAATATCTTCACATGATCAAAATCGGTTTGACCTCTGTGATGTTAAATAATCTTCACATAATCAATCGGTTTTTTCTCTGTGATGTTAAATAATCTTCACATGATCAATCGTTTTTTTTGTGCTAATTGATGTAATAAGTAATCTTCAGCATTGAATCGGTTTTTGGGTTGCGTGCTTGATGTAAATCCTTCACATGCTCATCGGTTTGGTGCCTTTTGTCTCTGTATGTTAAATTATCTTCACATGATCAATCGGTTTCGTGCTCTGTGATGTTAAATAATCTTCACATGATCAATCGTTTTTGTGCTATGTGATGTCAAATAATCTTCACATGATCGGTTTTTTGCTCTGTGATGTTAAACTTCACATGATCAATCGGGTTTGTGCTCTGTATTTAAAAATCTTCACATGATCCATCTTTTTGTGCTCTGTGAGTTAATAATCTTCCACATGATCAATCATCCGGTTTTGTGCTCTGGTGATGTTAATAACTTCACATGATCAATGGTTTTGACCTCTGTGATGTTAATAATCTTCACATGAGCATCGGTTTGTGCTCTGTGATGTAAATATCTTCACATGATCAATAGTTTTGTCTATGTTATGTTAATAATCTTCACATGATCGGTTTTTTGCTCTGTGATGTAAAATCTAACTCTTCACATGAATCAATCGTTTCGTGCTCTGTGATTTAATTCTTCACATGATCATCGTTTTTTTGCTATTTGATTTTAAATAATCTTCACATTAATCGGTTTTTTTTTTTTAAGTGTTTTTTAAAAATAAATTATCTTCACATGATCAATCGTTTTTTACTCTGTGATGTTTAAATAATCTTCACATGATCCATCGTTTTTGTGCTCTGTGATGTTAACTAATCTTCACACGATCAATCGGTTTTTGTGCTCTGTTTTGTAATAATCTCACATGATCCCCTCGACACTCTGTTTTTACCTTGTGATGTTAAATAATCTTCACACGATCAATCGGTTTTGTGCTCTGTGATTTAAATAATCTGCACTAATCGATCGGTTTGCGCTCTGTGATTGTTAAATAATCTTCACATGATCAATCGTTTTTGTGCTCTGTGTGTTTATTTCCATTGTTTTGATTGGAACCGTGCCCTTTACACGTATAGCTAGAAAACGTGTTAATCCCTGTATTTTAATTGAATTGAGACAATGCCGCTCGATACACTTGTATGTAGTTGTGTATCTATCCATTAAAACGTTTTTTGCAAAGGTTTCGGTCAAAAAAGGTATCGAGATTTAAACAAAATCTTTGAGCTTAACGGATACAATGGCATGAAACATTCGACATTATAAATCAACCCTTACTGATATCACTTCACAAAATTGAAACAATTTGATTGGGTTTACATTCTGTAAAAAAACCCAGTAAAACAGCAAGGTTACAGGTATTTACAGTGTATCTAGCATGTTTTGACACAATTCAAGTGGCATTACGAACGGTATTCATACATTGACTCAGATGTTGTAAAAGATATTGGATCTGTTGGCTTAGCGGGATTAGTCACTATACAAGAAGCAGGTCTGTAAGCTGATGACTGGCAGGTTCTACACCACTAACCTGCTGCCGTAAGGATCTACAGTTTGGTGACTACAGTCTTGCTGGCATCTGGAAACATCTTAAAATGTTCTGAAATGCACTAGTTTATATATAGAAATTGATGGATTTCCATGATTGACATGGTAGACTGGATGTTTTCTCAAACTAAGTGCTTTGGACGGTGAATTTTGAGGCATTTCTCCACAGCTCAATCAACTTCACATCGATTTGCAAATTACTATCTTTGGCGACTATAGAGAATCTTGGGTTGCCGTTCCGACGTCGGGTGAGTTTGGTGATGTCGTGTAACTAAACAAATTCTGGTCACTCGTATGTTCCAAATATGGTTATTGGGTAATTTTAAGCTTTTACTTTAGTGTTGATATGTTGTATTTTTTGTGCGAGTTTTAAATTGAAAGACACATGCTCAAAGTTGTCATTTTTCCCATAGACTGTGTATGAGTTAATGGCGGGTAACCTGCCATGTTTTTTTTTTCAAATTTGCTCAATGTGGGCGTAGTAATGCCTGTATCCCTTGCTGGTGTGGCAGAGAAGAAAGTGAAGCTACAAGGAAAAATACTATAGTTACTTCATCCTTTTTTTACAAAATGGTTATTTCGGTGTGGTTGGGAGCATGTGATCTAGTAGATTATATTGCGAATTCATGCATTTCGTTTGTAGGTAACACAAAGAACTGATGAAGTTCAAGATTATATTTTGTGCAAATCAAGAGCTGAAATACGAAAAATCATGAAAAACGACATAGCCACGCAAACTTAATGTCGAACATCTATATCAAAGTGGTTGGTCATTTTCATTCGGAAGTAACCTCTTGGAATTACAAAAATGAAACTTACGATCAATCACAAAACTAAACATTTCATTATGAACAGGAATATTACAAGCCTACCTCTTTATTAAAAGCAGTACATTATGAAGATGAAAAAAAGTCCTGCAGGAGTGTTGAAAATCACAAATAAGTATGGACACTAAAGGCAGCGTCCGCTGAATTGCAGGATTCCAAAGACCCAAGTACTGCCAAGAAGGGGCGTCAAAACTAATGTCCCCTTGATAGATGTTCCTACCATAAATGATACAAAATATACATTATTTAATATAGTTTGACAGATCATTATTATGGTTAGCAAAAAACCCAAGACATTTATAGTTAAAGTTAGATGCCAATGGATTCCCTAAAGAACTATACCACTTTTTTTCGGCTCATTTATCCCTTGGATATCTATTAGTCTTTTAAAATTATACAGTGTAATGAGATTGGCCCTATCCTGTTTTAAGTATCGCTGCCTATACATGGAAATATATATAATCTGAACATGGCTAGCTCATGTAGCCAACGAGAAATAGTTCACATAGTAGGGTCTTAAATGAGAATCCCGTTCTCCAAGGTTCCAAGATGTTTTCTATAGTTTGAAGGGTCATGAATCAGAAGGTTTGATCCAACCCTTTAAAATGTGGGGAACACGGTAAAATAAGTGGGTAAAATTAGTACAGGGTTAAATTTTAAATTAAGTCAAAATTGTGTTTAAATGTACATCAATGTATTTGTATTATTATAAGGATTAAAAAGGTATAGTTTGTCAAGGTTCCGACCTCTATGGGGATTACAAAATCACGTTTTTAGTTCTCTGACTTCAAAACGGGTTGAAATATCGGCGCGGAACTTTACAATTACGATGGGTTTTGGGGTAAATCCATCTCTCAATAATGAAAAATGTATAGCCTTAAATCGGGTCATCCCCCTTTAAACCAAATACCAAACATTGTAAAGTAAGGAAAGACGAACAACAAAATCCGAGCATTGGGTACGTTATACCGCAGGATGACCTTGAACCTTAATAGGGCTGTACCTGTGTAACTATAAGGTCTGAACCTACACAAAATATACCCGTTTTAATCCTTATAACGAAACCAATGTATTGGTGTATTTTAAATTTCAAAATTTACCCTGTATTAATTTTACTCGCTCATTTTAAAAATTCCCAACATTTTCCAGCGGTTTGGACCAAAAAAGTCCGATCAGCATCCCGTCAAACTATAGAAAAACATCGTCAACACCATCTTCCCAAAACTTCTCATTTATGACCCTACTACCACACACTATTGATGAAACACACATTCACCACAGACATATAGTAGGCGAACCAACCCCAGTGTAAAAGGAATCCTACAGTTGATTTCAAAATAATGAGTCCTCATGAAAAGTTTAAGGTCTGTCCTATTCACCGTGAGAGGAGAGGAGTATTTTAATCGCCACAGGTACACGTTTTAATAGAGGCATACACTGTAATAAGTCATGTAGCTGTAAATAATGATGTACCTAAATACATTTTTTCACATCTAAGATAAGCTTGGATATTTTCATTGAAGTTCAGAATGAAAACACCAGCGAATATTTCATTCAACACTCTTCTTTGAACATCGCTTACCTGTGACCCTGCAAAGTATCATCCTTATCACAGCATTGGCGAAATAATGCATTCTTATATCATGCACAACATACCACATTTAAGTTTTTATTTGGCCATAAAATGGGCCACCCTGTATTAAGAGAATTGCACAAAGCGGATTGACATCCCGGCCAACCCTGGCATAAGTTCATTTTATCATTAACTGACCATTGTAGAACTAAATGCAATACATTTCCAGTAAGCCGATTCTGGTCACATTCCACTTTGTACCATGGGCACAATATGTTTTGTTATGTCAAGAAAGCCTAGTCTTCTATGACCGGGATTGAACCCCATATAAATATCCGGCCCCATCGACATACAAGACTCTCACTTAATTTGAAATCTACTATAGTCCCCCCGAGCGAAGGTCCCGGTTTCCAATAACAATAACCGAAATAAATTGTGAAAGCAATGTTGCATGTAAGTCGAGTGGCCTATACTTTACTGAATAAAGCAGAACCATGAGTCAGTTACTACATTGCTCTCACAACCGGCTATGTCGTCCATAGCTGCATCATTAATTTTTCCGTTTCGTGCAATGCAACAACACCCAACTGGGTGCGTAATTTTCCCATATATCACATTGAAGGGGATTCCCCCTGCGAGATGAGGTTATGTTTTCCGCTCAGAAAAGCTGCACGTTCGCGTGTTCTGCCCATTTCACAACGCCGCTATTGTTTTAATGTAAAACCGCCGTTATAATTCATTACAGATAGAAATTATATCCACGACTACTCGATATCAAGTTTTTAACTTTCCTAGAGGGGGCTCACACATCTAGGCGTCCAAGATGGCCGCCGCAAAGAGGCATATTTTGCTAAAGTAAAGTGGTTTTATAGAGCGAAGCTGAAATAAAAAAGACCAGTTTGTCTCAGGGGAGTTTGGTTTTTTGATCATGGAGTTGCATAACAACTCCGGTTCATTACTCAGCATTATTTTGTTGTGGCTTGTCTCCATGGCCCTCATTTGGGCTCTAGTGATTCGCGTTTGCTTCTAAACCGTCAATCGATTTTTGTGTATGGGACTCAATGGGGTGAAAGCATTCAAAACCAAGTCGGTTCCGTGCTGGCGTGACATTTTGGAATTTGGCAACGGAATAATTATCAGTTTTGGGTGCTTGTATACACCATAATGTCAATTCGAACAACCTCTCCAAAATATCAGTTGTCGGATGTTTGGGTGCGATTGGTGGTTAACTTTTGTCCTACCCGTGGCCACACATCGAAAGAAATGACACATCAGTCGTCTGGATTTAATAAACCGCCTCAATGATACCTTTTCACCTTAGCGCGCAATTGCATGATGAGAAAAAAGAAGTATCTGAAGCACAATGATCCAGTACAACTATTATTACAATTACACCTGGCACCTCGAACACATACATTAATTGTATCACTACCGATTAGTGGTCTGCAAAGCGGCACCCACAGTATTTGGACGAAGCGGGGGCATCCATTGCTTTCTATTGTTGGTACTCTAAAGTTTTCTTTTGTGGTCCGGCAAAACATGCGAGATCGGAATTCCTAAGATTACGTTACGTTTTTCCTCTCTATCTATATAAACCTCTTGTATGGACATAGTAGGGCTTGTTCCACGGTTCGTGTACCATCAGCCAATAACGTTCCTCTCTTTTGTGTTGTTATACTTCTTTCTCGCGCTGTTGGCATTACATGTTTTGATACCAAACCGATTAGGACCTGTGGTCAAAACCCCCCCTCCACACCCAGTTTTAAATATCAAGGGCCTTTTAACCTTGATTTTGGAGGGAATTTGTTTTTGAAATTGCATGCTTTGGGCTGTCTTGTTTCGTTCTTTCATTTGGGCGGGTTCCCTATTTAATTTTTTTGTTCAGTTCCTTAAATTTTTAAGGGCCAGTCCTAGTAGTAATCTATTAAGCTAAGGCTGCATGTCAACAATACTGCACTGGGTTTAATAGTCTTTGATCATGGTTACGGATAATTTATTGCCTCAAATGGTGGATGTGCATAATAAATTGGCATCTAAACTGGAAATAAAATGCGTTAGCTGAGGTACTGTCAGCTAATCTTTGGGTGTCTCCCTCAGTTTTCGCATGCATTCGTATTTTAGCAATTCGCCTGTGACTTATTCTGTGAATGTCTGGTTTCAATATTGCTAGATGATTGCCACTGTCCTGCAGAATGCCAGGTGTATCCCTGCGTAAATGATTATATAAATGTGCGTTTTCTGCATGAATTAAGTAAATGTTGCATTTCTATTCCTTGTATGTTCCTATGTAAAAATTGGCAAATTAGTCTAGATATGGTTGTCATCGTTTTCATGGGCAATCTCCCTAATGTACTTTTTCGACAAACTTACTTTATTCACTGCTTTAACGAACTAGATCACCCTGTCTAATCGTCTAGAGGGGCGTTTCCCTCCCCCCTCTAATAGTTTAATGTAAGATTAGATAGCACTCAAATCTAATTCAGCTTCTTTCGTGAAAAAAAAACGTTTGCTAAATTATATCTTCGCCATATTTGAGAAGATAGTTGCTGCATCACTTAGCGCATCAAGATTGTACCCGTTCTAATTCATGGGAGGCACCTCCCTCTGTTATATTACTGTTAATATTAAAGCACGCCAACGTGCAAATATGGTTTTATATTGTTATCATGATCAATAAAAGATCCATTGTCTCGGTTGGTACAAACATACCACCAACAGTTCTGCGTCTTTTTCCCATATTTTTCTAACCGAGTGTCATGAAGACAATGAACTTAAAATCGGCATATTTGTTTGAAATAAGAACCTGTGGATATTTTGGATCTCCAAAAATAATTTAATGGCATTTATTTTTTATTACAGGCTTGGTTTTTAAAGATTGCGGTGTTTATTTCGCTCTGAGACGTAAATCACGAATAAAAGCACCCTAACCATCTTTTCGGTGTTATTAAAACAACACGTTCTAAAGTGCCCCTAAATCATTTCCAAGATGTACAAATTATTTAAAGTGGGGTATTGAAACTGTTCCAGAGAGTGCTGTCACATAGCTGGTGACTACTTGGGCATATAACATAGTTTAAAAACGGACTCTATAATATTCATAGGAAGACAACAGCTCATCAACAGCCAGCAAGTATCATAAAATGTGTTCAGAAAAAATTATGGGGCATTTTTTGTTACAAGCTGGCAACATGTCAGATCAACTGCTAATATGGGATAGTTTCTCATAAGAGTTGTGGCCAACCCCAATTACAAAATTTATTTTTTTGGCCTTTTGGGGCCAAAAAGATGATTTTGGCCAAAAATATGATTTTGAGATTTGATGTATTTGATATCTTCAAAACAAGCTTTATTCAGAAATTACCCCTTTACGTAATTTGGACTATTTTACGTCTTAAATAAACACATTAAAGATAATTAAAATCAAAGAAAATAAAAAGCATTCCAGAGCATTTAAGGTCATTTTTCTCAAAATATTGTTTATTTGAACTTAAGACGCACATAACATGTTTAAAGTAAGCCACAAAAAGCATCAAAAACAACATTAACACAGTTCTGATTGGCTAAAGTGTGAATGCTTTTACTTTTAAGTAGAAATTACAGTAGTGCTAACTTTAAAAGGGCAATCTAGGATATGTTACAATGTTGCTATATAAATCGGATTGAACATTCACATATGATTTGGTCCGAAAATTGGATTCCTGATTTCACTGTATTTGGTAAACTGAGAGAATGTAGTGTTAGATGAAAGTCAGTTTTAACCAATATGGGCCTATATTTTAGTCATAATTAACAAATTAATGTAGTAAAAAACAAGAAAATAAAAGGGCATTCCAGCGCATTAAGGTCAGTTTTCTCAAAATATGGTTGTTTCAACTATGATGAACATAACATGTTAAAATAGGGGTAAGCATTAAAAGCATAAAAAAGGCATTAACACAGTTCTGTTTGACCTAAAGTGTGAATTCGTGTTACTTTAAGTAGAAATTACAAGTAGCGTTAAATTTAAAGGGACAATCTAGCATATATTACAATGATTGCTATATCATCGGATAAACATTTAATCATAGTGATTGGTCCGAAATATGGATTTTCTGATTTCCATGTATTTGTTATGGGCTATATTTATAGTCATTAATGAACAATATTAATGTAGTAAAAAACAAAAAGAAAATAAAAAACATTCCAGGGAGCCATGGTTAGGTCATTTTCTCAACATTAATGAATTTGAACTAATGATTTAGAAACATGTTAAGTAAGCACAAAAATTCATTTAAAACATGTTAAACAGTTTTGACTGACCTAAAATACAGATCTCACCTTTTAATTAGAAATAAAGTGTGTTACCTTTAGGGGGCAGTCTAGGGTAGTTAAAATAATTGTTTAGTCAACAGGACTAATTCAAAATGTTGATTTGGATGAAAATTTGATTCTAAGTTCCCTGTAATTGTACTTGATAACTTCAACATAGCTTTAGTAAAAATCAGTTTGGAAACAATTGAACGAACCCTACTTGGGTTCATAATTAACAAATCAATGTAAAAAAACAAAGAAAATTTAAAGTATTAGGGTCTTTTAAGACATTCTGCCTCCCAAATTGGGTACTTTGAATAAAAATAGCTGACTTAATGGGACAGGGGAACCCCCCATCAAGACCTTACGAAGATGTAAATTAATAAGATTATTTTACCTTTTACTTTTGATGATACTATAAAATAGCATCTTAAACAGCCTAGTATAAGATACAGATTCCTTAATTATCAAGAGTGAGTTCCAAGTAAAGTATTACTTAAGTGTGTAAAAGCTTGGCCAAAGAATTTAATGTACTGATTTCACTACAAATGAAACACATTAATTTGTCTTTGTATCATGCTTTACATGTAACTTACTGTTCACACAAAGATAGCAAATATAGTGACAATTTAAGTCTGGAAGTTTATCCATTATTTATGCATTGTATAAAACTATTGTTACTGTAAAATTATCCTCATCTTTCATTCTCACGAACGGGATAACGCGTCAAATGGGTGGGGAGCCCACGTAGGAAACATTCGCCTCTCAGGGACTTGGAAAAGGAAGCTGGCCAAGCATCACAATCACCCCACGTTGGACCTGTGGGCAGTTCATCTGGCGTGATGAGGACAGACTTTCCATCTAGTCAAGGGAATTCACGTCCTAGTCCAGTGTGACAACATGCGGTCGTCTTCCCACATAAACAAAGCAGGGAGGGGGAACCAGGGAGGCGCACCTTTGCCTACAGACCGTCAAAGTCCTGGAGTGGTGTCTCAGTCATCGGATCACCCTGACGGCCGTTCACCTTCCAGGGGAGGAGACAACCACCCTGGCCAGATGCCCTTCTATCGAGGAAGACATTCCGGGAAGGCGGGGGGCCCATCCAGAGTCCGGGGGTCGTCGATGGAGTGGCACCTCAACCCAAGAGAATATGGCAGAAAGAATAGTTTTCAACAGGCTTGGAACACCCCCCGTGCATGGACCTGTTCGCCAAAACTGCCTCAAAGCCAGCTCCCGACAACTGCTCATGGGCCAGGGACCCAGCGGTCCTTCACCAGGACCGCAATCATGACAATGGAGTGGGGACGGGTCACAGTATACGGCTTCCCTCCGATCGCCCTAGTTCCTCGAGTTCTCAAGTTCACCAGGACAAGCAACTGCTGCATGATTTCTGGTGTGCCGAATTGGCTAAGCAACCGTGGTCCAAGGGACTCCTGTCGCCTGTCTGTACGCCAACCCGTGACTCTTCAATGAGAAGGACCGGATCAAGACTCCGGGAGGGGGTCTCCTTTCCGATGGAGACTCTGAAGCGATCAACCTGGGACTGCATGGCCAATTTCATCAGTCCTACGATCAGCAGGGCCTTTCGCTCCAGCTGCCGTCTGGAGGGAGAGGCAAGGAGAAACCTACACAAGGAAAAGACTTATAATTCCCAGACTGCGTCAAGTACCAGAAACTCGGGTGCAGGGATCACAAAGTGGACCCTCTGCGAGAAACTCTAAAGGAGGTGGCGGACCTCCTGATATGCAGGTGTTCGAAGATGGAGCCAACCCCCGCACAGTCAGGAGTTTGCCGCAAGGCAGTAAGGAGTCATTCATCTGGGTTTTGCGTAGGCAATCACCGTGTCTAACTCGCAGGCTTCATGACCTCATCAAAGGAATGCTACATCGACGGCCGCCTGAAAGCTTCTCGTACCACATGGACCTCCAACAATCTCCATCATCTCACAATCAGTCCTCCTATGAGCCCCTTCACCAGGCGTCTCTAGCGGACACCCACCACGAGACTCTCTTCAGACTTGTTGCCGCAGCATCAGGCAATAGAGTATCGGATATCCCTCCTCTGTCTTTAGCAGAGAATCACCTCACCGTCAGAGGAACTCCGCTCGCCTTCTTTCCCCGATCAGGTTACCTGGCCAAGAATCATCTCTCAGCTTCACTCCAGTTAGAGCCTTGAAGTTTTACCTCACCAAGACTCAAGCCCTATCGGGGGCTCACGACCAGCTTTTCCTCACAACTCAAGAGCCGGTTTCGCCCGGCCTCCAAGCCGACATTAGCCAGATGGAACGTGGCAGTCATAAAGGAGAGCCTAGCTAGTACGGATGTTCGTCTGACGTGGGGACGCACATAGGAGCTCACGACGTCAAGATCTCAGGCGCTAGCTTGGGGCCTCCTACCGGGAGCTTCTAATACAAGATGTCCATGGACGCTATGGAATGGGGCTTGTCCTTTGGGACATTCCTATCAAGTTTTATCCTCCATTCCTCCGAGAGGTCCTAGTACGCAGCGGTTGGATGGCAGCTAGGATCCTATCATCACCTTCCTCGTCATCACAGCAAGCCTCCACATTTTCCAATCGCCACAGCTCCCAGTAGTACTTTACCCATTAAAGTCGGTAAGTGCAACTATTCTATTATTGGTTTTGTTCAACCTTCTCCGGCGAGACCATATCACATAGCTCCGCTGCACTTTTGGCCCGAGCACTCTGGTAGCTGGGTTGACTCTACCAGTTGCGATCTGTGGCATAAGTCAGCCTTGAATGGGAACGTACTATGAATGTAGGTGAGTCCTCCTCTCCCCCGGGGAGATTCATATCAACCATAATCATCTGTATACTTACCATTCCAGCCTGACGCCCCCCCCCCTCCCCCGTCCGGCCAGCTCGCGCCCATGACGGGGCTCATGGTTTCGCTCTCCCGCCGTGGTCCACCGGTAGAAAGAGCATACCAAAAAGATCCAGAAGTCAGTGTTTCTAGAGCATCCCTCCCGATGCGTGCGCAGTCAAGGGGTCGGCGAACTTTCCAGTGTAACTTCTTGTGTCCTACAATCATCTGAAATAATAGGCAACAAAGACAAAGTCTTGGAATATGTATTTGTAAAGACTTTTATCAAAGATCGGATAGAATAATTAATTAGAAACGAGTCGTGAATGCAATGATTTAGCAAAATAAAATAAATGGCTGTGAGGGTCAATATGGGTTCCGTACATGGGAAAAACTATATAGCTTTTATTCTAATTAAAAGTGACAGCATTAATATTTTATGTCAGTCCAAAACATATTTAACTGTTTTGATGAT
Organism: Ophioderma brevispina; assembly: GCA_023653785.1. Lineage (NCBI taxonomy): Eukaryota > Metazoa > Echinodermata > Ophiuroidea > Amphilepidida > Ophiodermatidae > Ophioderma > Ophioderma brevispina. The sequence continues at coordinate 47,976 of JAMKCH010069213.1, forward strand.
TTTTTGTGCTTACTAAACTTTTGTAATCATTGGTTCAAACATATATGTATGTTGGAAATGGAAAGCCTTTATTTCCTTGTATTTTTGTACTACATTAATTTGTTAATAAGCTATGACTAAAATATAGCCATATGGGTTTTAAACTGATTTTCATCTAAACTACATTCCTTCTAGTTAACAAATACAGTGAATCATAATCATTTTCGGGCCAAAATCACTATGTGAATTGTTCATCGAATGATACAGCAATCATTGTAACCTATCCTAGATTGCCCCTTTAAAAGTTAACACAACTGTAATTTCTTTTTCTACTTAAAAGTAAAAGCAATTCACACTTTAAAAGTCAAACAGAACTGTGTTAATGTGTTTTTGATGCCTTTGTGCTTACTTTAAACAGGTGATGTGCATCATAAGTTGAAATAAAAATATTTTAAAAAAGACTTAATGATTCTGGAATGCCTTTTATTTCTTTATTTTTAATTATCTTTAATTGTTTATTTCAGACGTAAATATAGTCCAAATTTTAAAAGTGGTATTTTCTGATAAGCTTGTTTTGAAGATATCAATCATAAAACTCTCAAAAATCATATTGTTGGCCAAAAATCATCTTTTTGGCCCAAAACCGGCCAAAAAATAAATTGTATTTTTTGGCAGACAACTCTATGAGAAACATACCACATGAGCAGTTGATCTTAACATGGTTTGCCAGCTTGTAACAAAAATTGCCCACATAATTTTTATCGGTGAACACATTTATGAGACTTGGCTGGCTGTCCTCATATCAAACTAATACAATAAAATCAAATACATGGGGTGATAGGACTGTATTTAAGGACTACTCATGACGTCATATGTGTTTCCAGTAAAAATAAAAACTATGCTTATGAAGAGTGAAAAAGTTGTCCCATATGTAGAAGGAAAATTTAAATAGGTGACATAACCGTCTTTCGAGCACAATCAAGTGCTTCTTTGTTTCTGACTTGTGTGTACCACCAGCTCCTTCTCCTCTCTACTGCCGAGATCATCTTCCTTCCCAGCGTCAACAGTGTTGAGTGGTCTGCAATTGTCCAGAAGTACGAGAGAGATTGCGGACAAATATTATCAATAGTTTTCTTTATGGTTCTTATTATGTCGAAAAAGATTTGCAGGGGCGTTTTTTATTCTGGATTTATGTCCCCCGATCGGGTTATACACCGCCATCATGAGTTAAGAACATGTCCGCAATATACAAATGTCATCATTCTCTTTTTTGGTGCCTCAAAATATTTACCCGCATTCTTACACCATCAATTTGGGCAATTTTTAGTACATTTAACAAAACATGCCTCCGTCCGGCGGCCATATTGGACCTTAAAGTTTCAGCCCCTTTAGGAAGGTAAATTTCATTTCGTTTGTCCTAGACAAAGTTCTTATCTATAACGAAATACAATAGCAGTTTTTCATAAAACAATGGTGTCCTTTTGAAATAGACAGTACGCGCTAATTGGCAACATTTCGTGCGGAAACATACCTACTAGTCAGGGGGACACCCCCATAAGGTGATATAGTGGAAAATTAATCACCCGGTGGGGGCAACAAACTTAATTTTAAGGCCCGTACCGAAACTGGGCTTATGGACTATGTGTGTTATTCGCTGGTGTAGAGCACGTTAGAACAAGACCGTTGCCAGGTCAATTGCTCACGCTAACTTTGGTAGGAGCCAACTATCCCATTGTCACAACCACAAAACCTATCTCATATCGTAATTTCGACACACTCGCTGCATGGCCAAGGCTCAACCACTACATTCACTACATTGGCGAATACCTGTGTTGTGCAGATGTCCATGGTCGCTGTAAACACGCCATGAACACTGTCCAAGCTAACGTGTTATCTATTTATAATGCCTGAAAAGGTGGCCTGAACACGCAGCAACTTGCATACATCAGGAAACTATTACAAGTCGATTTTTTTGTTCCTTTGGTACATGTATATAAACGTAGGTTCATATTATTAACATTTGAAAGACAGGTCTTTGCTTTCACCAATTTAAATTTCCACTTAATTTAAGTACGGGAAGTAAACCATTGTTTATATCAGCTTTTAATTTTTAAAAATCAGATAAACAATACACATTGCACGATAAATAGTAACGGAACTGATATGAATTATTGAATTAGATTGCAAGACGTGGTTTGAATGTACAGATTTAATTTGAGGGAGTTGAGAAAACTATCGGATGAGGTATCCTCTACGTTCTTCCGATCTAAATTTGATCAGTTTTATCTTACAAAATGTTGTGGTCAATGGTTACAAAAGTTTTTTTTCATAAATCCATTAACCATTTACATGACACCCACTCATCTCGCCCTCACACACATGCGCGCGCGTGCGTACCTTATGCCAGCCATGTTGTTGAGAGCATTGACTGCGTTAACAGATTGATAGAGGATGCGTCGCTTCACACAAAGAATTATCGGATTCGCCTTATTAAGAAAAACAAACAGGATTATATTTCCAATCACGGAAACAAACAATAAACTGGATCACCATAATTGGCCAAAAGATTAATGAAATTAAGGAGTGACCCGATCCGACAACCTCAACATACCCCTAGTGAAATTTGCAGGGCCTAGGAAATGGTTCCTTTGATTGTATAACAAAACGTTTCACAAAGTTTGGTATACCACATGTTTAACACACACTCTACTATTGGTCAATATTTATTCACATTTTTTTGCCCTCTACAAAATCAAAACGACTGGGCCGGGGTTCCTCAAACTTTCTAATATCAGATTTTTTGGTGATCGACTTCCCAGGTGAATGATAAAACTTCATATTAAAAATTTAGTCATGATCAGGTCAACCCCCGTCTGAAGCAAGACATCCCATAATCAACACTAAATAGTAAATAAAGGTGTTAAATAAAAAAGCACTTCTGGTTGGCACTATTCTATGTTTCAATCCAAGGGATTAATTAATATTTCTTATTTGTATTTATTTTACTCTTGATTTTTGATTGGTACATTGCATAGAAAAAGAAATGTTCCGTAATTGTGAAAATGTACCCTTTAAAGATGCAAAATAAGGCCAATCGGTTATTGTAAGGGTTAATGTGACGCTATCTTATAAGTTAATTCTAACTATGATTAATATATCTTATATACTCTACAATCAAAATGTTTTGATAATATACGCTTCTACGTTAAGTGGTCAATGTATCCAGAAAGGAGGGATTTTACTTGGGAAAAAATAAAAGAGCGTGATTAGTTTCAATTTTTTCTTTGTGGGATTGTGGCCATTTTAAACTACACCCAATTTCTTTAGTAGTACTAGTCGTGCAAACGTTTTTAAAAATGATTTTCCAACAACCAAATTGGAAGTAATGGTATTACAAGATCCCGACTGCCGCCGGGCGACCGCGAATGCCCATATCCAGACCATGATCGGTTTAGCCAGCAGCTAAGCATACCATAAACACAAAAGTTAAATGATTTTCAGCCAAACATGTCAAATGCTCGCTCACATAAAGGTGTTTTCGATAGAGACGGGGAGATGGTCTCATTGAAGACCGATAGTGAGGGTGGTGAGGTGCGTACTAATGCAATTTTATTGCTGAATCAATACACCAGGGGGTTAGTTGAAAGAATTTGGCACCGGATGCCACCGTGCATCAGTGGGGAAATGTGAGAGTGATTGAGGGGCCAAAGGTCACATAAAGCGTTAAAATCTCCAAAATGCTTTAATATGATGAAAGTCACGAAACTGTTGGTAGCATGTCTTGCCTGAGAGCACTTCAGGTTATGACGGTTTAGTTTAAAACTCACGGTGGCTCATTACAGATGCAGGCGCGAATTTAAGTTAGTTCAATCGCAGGGTTTTTTTTGAAGGAAAGGAAATAATGTGCCAAGTTCGGGAAACAACACTTACACCCTCGTAGTATTATTTGCAAACACGGTTTACCAAGGGGGGTTTAGCCTCGGAATAGGTATAAAGCACCCGATTTGATACCGTGGATAATAGCTTATGGTCCTCCTCTTTTCATTGATACCAAATAAGTACCGATAGACTGCAAACATTCTCGATTCGCGCTGATATAAGAACACCTGGATTTTAGGGTGAGAGAGTTTGCGAGGAGCGCACAGCAATTTAAACTTGCAGCACTCCTACTACGTGCGTTCTTAATACTGTGCTCTACGGTCAATAAGATGTGCAGTGGTCAAAACACAGAGGGTCACTGGTAAGTAACTATTAGGTGAGAGTAACTTGTGCCCCCTTAACTCTGTAAGTCTATGGAAAAGAACAAGGTGATTTGAAGTTTTGAGAAAAAGGCAAGATGGTTAAATTGGCTCTCAATTTGCCTATAATTATTTAAATTGTTATGCTTATAGTCATGATAGTAGATAAATGAATTATTTTGGTTCAAACCTTATATCGGAGTTGCTGAGGAAAGGAAATGTGCGAACCACTTTTTTCGGAGAGTGCAATTTTAATTAGCCATAGTTCATAGGTCAAAGTTCGGATTTTCATTTTTATTATGGGTTTATGTGGTGATTACGTATCCCATTACGTGTGCTTAGCGTCATGATCAACTCCCATGGAAAGTGGTTATCTGGGTTGGGTCTTAGGTCCCCCACCCCTTGGGCACTAACTGAAGTTTTTTAGATTGGGCACTAAGTGAATAGTTGAAGCACGTTGGATAGAATATTTGGAAATGAAAAAACCTTGACCCTTAAACACATAATAACGCAAACACAACTTTGAATTGACATTGCCTAAATCAAACTTCTTTAGTGTAAGTTATTCGGGAAGTACTCTGTACTTTCCATTTAGGAAGCGTGTTGTAGGACCAATATAAGAGGTTTCCCTCCAAGCGACGACATTATTCATACAGCTTCAGCATTCAATAGCCTATTACTCATTGAGGTGCGAAGTTTAAAAAGCAACAGGCCCTGTAGGTGCACATGAATACTGTCGGACCAGCAGTGCTTTATTCGTTGTCCGACTTTGACGTGACATGTCATTCATTTCGTGGATGGACAGCTGCAATGCGAGTAGACGAGAGTGATTCCAAAGGGTCTAAGTCCACTTTTGTTCGAATTGAGCTATTAGTAGTTAAGAAAAAATGCCCGTTTGTGGCACTAAAGTCGATGCGTGTTTCGAGTTCCATCTCCAAATTGAGATCCCATTGACAGCTAATCTTGTTTTAGATGGTGGAAGTTGTTTGCCCAAAATCTGACTGCAAATGAGTCCAAAAGGGCCTAACCACTTCACACAGGAAGAAAAATAAAGAAGCACTACATAGAAAACCACTGTAAAAAATTAGAGTAAAACTAATGCGTTTTTGTTCGGCGTTACAGTGGGATCTTTCTTGACAAAAAATGATATGATCCATTAATGTCATCAATGTGGCTGTTTTAAACAGTTGATATTCCCAGAAATATTTTTAAAGTGGATTAGGCCCTTCAGGATATCCACAATTCTTCATATAACATTTACATATCCTCAATTTACCTTGGTTTCAGAGGCGTCAGTCGTTTGAATTGATTCCTGCACAACATGATGACAAGTCCCGCAGGAAGATACCCATCCAATCCCACAGTATATTGGTAATCGATTTTTCTCTGCGCCATAAACTTTCACAATCTTATAATACAGGTTTATGCCATCAAACCATCATCCACTACAAATACAGACAGAAAAAAGTAATGAAGCACCGTGGCGCTCACGTTGCACAGTATCTGTTGTTTTGTCACAAATAGCGATACTGATTTGAAAAGCGTCCACTTACACTTGCACCTGACAAACGAAAATGAAAAAGTTTAACCCGACTTCCGTGCCTCGATCCGGGTTTTATAAACATGCTTTAAAACTTTGAATTTGCATTGGGGGTGCGGCATTTGCGGAAGCTGACGAGCAACTACTTTTAACTCACATTTTAATAGAGGGGAAAAAAAAAAAAAACGTTTAGTTGTCGTTGAAAGCTAAATACGATGATCAATAATATTTTGAAAGTCGCACTTACATGCCATAAAACATTAAGGATCTGAATCCTTTCTTAGACTATAATGGGCCCTGGGGTTATCGAGTCCAACCAAAAATACTCAATCGTGCGGCTATATTTTCCTGGTAGGCGCTGCAGCCGAGTAAGGTCGGTATTCAGTGCTTCACGTAGTAAGGCGTTGTCCCATAGACAATGCGAGAGATACGAGAGGCCTGACACAGGCAAACTTGCAACAGTCTCCGGTATATGAAGCATCTAATTCTGGAATTGATTACGTAGATGGAAGTTAACACACTTAACCCCAGATGAAATGTTTTCAAAACAGGATCGAAAACGACGCCAAGATTTTTCAAAGCAAAAATTTCGGTTTAATGGTGACATCATCCAGAGTTAACTTGACACTCGAAAGATTAGCAATTAAATCTCGGCGAGGCTCGTACTGAAAAACTCAGTTTTTTCTTGGTTGAGTGCAGTTTGTTTTGTGACATTCATGATTTTTTATTTGACGATACACATGTCTGGAGTTTTTAAGGGTACGCTCACACTCGCCATCGATTCTCGGATCAAACGCCACATAGACTTGGGTGTCATCTGCATAGATTAAAGCGGGCATTATTTCTGCCGCAAGATATCTCGCGACAGCTAGTATACAATGTATATCGCTTTGGCCCTAAGATGGATCCTTGAGGCAGGCCAAAGTTCAAAGTTTGTTCAATTTTTTTAATTTTTTTAATTTTTTTATTTTTTTTCTGTTTTCAAGATACTGCAAACCACTTTTGAGCATGCCGCTTAATGTGGAAAGTATACAAAGCCGTTGACAAAGATACATGATCGATGTATCGAACCAAGCCGGTAGTCGAGCATCACAAGAAAGACTGCGTTCTTATTGTCATTCTTTACCCTAAGAAGATCCTTCTCGGTGGAGTGATAGGGTTTATAAGCTGACTGAATGCTCATTTAGGTTAGTATTATTGAGATGCCACTTTAAAGGGACAAGCAGCAATTTGCTAATCCGACATCGAAAAATCATCAAAATTCATATGTTTGATTTTTGTTATTGGCATGGATCTGCGAACATAACTGCAAGTGGTTTGGCTTGAAATCTGTATATTAAATACAAGCATTACGTTTAACCTGATTTTGTAATTTCCTTATACGCCGTAGCAAATCCGACTGAGATCCAAAAAGCTTTCCCGGTGAATATCCTAGATTTTAAGCGGATATTGTGCACCATGATCAATACATTTTGACCGCAAACACAACATCATTGATCTTTTGTTTTTCTGTACTGGTGTAACCACAATTAGCTTGTTTGGTGTAATTTTGAGATGATCGCTGTATGTCTATTTGTCAGAGACGGTATGACAAATTCCCTAATTTTTCACTTTTTGGTTTTTTGTTTCTACATACCAGTGATATTGAATTGTACACACTTATCCCTGATTTATAAGTTTAAAATGAATTTTCCACTTTTTTATTCTCTCGCATGCGCTGCTAATCCCTTTAATCTACTGGAAACCGCCATTTCAGCAATCTTTGCCACAATCTTGATATTCGACACTGGGGCTATATTCTTTTCGAATATTAGGATCCATGTCTGTTTTTAATAACCGCGTGATTATAACTTCTTTTAGAGCATCTGGAAAAATACCCGTTGTCAAAAGATACATTCACACTTTTGTCATTACGAACTGGACTGAAATGGGAAGAACTTCCTTAGGAGGCCACTCTGTAGAGGGTCGAGGAGACACGACTTTTTTGGAGCATCTCTTAGAAGTCTTTCTTTTTCCTCAGAGAAACTGGCTTCGGAAGTAATGAAGCTCGGTGGCATCACTCTCAGACTGCATCCCCTTCCACTTCATAGGCCGTAATAATGCACCTTTCATAGAAGAAACACACAAGTCTTCACATTTTTGGAACACCTGATGTTTTTTAAACATGCCAAACTGCTATCCGGTCCTAAATTCCCATCGATTTTTTGGTCTTATCACCGAAAAAATCGGCAAATCTCCCGTAAGCTCAGACAAAGAATCGAAACCAGGAAGCAACTTGGCATATTATTGTTAAGTAAGGTATTAAGAGTACGAAATTGTTGTTTACTGTCTGCAGAAAACAGTTTGTCGTGAAAATAACAACGTTTTGCCTCACAATCAATCCCTGGACAGTTGCTTTTGCTCAAGTATACTGTCGTATCTGTATGTAACTTCGACTCTTACGCCATTTGTTCGTCAAGGCGTCTACGAAAGGCGCCGAGCCTCATGAATAACCATCATTGTACCAAGGCATACGTGCCGCCAACAAAAGTGGGGGGGGGGGGGGATCGGTTGTTTAGCGATTGATGACTCATAATAAGCAACAAGATCGTCTGCATTGGCATTAATAGGCATACTCTTCAAAAGATTTCATAAGATCGTTAGCAAA
>JAMKCH010069214.1:0-15526 GCA_023653785.1 Ophioderma brevispina
TAACTAGAGGTGCTGTGGCCATAGGCCACTGGTACACCGCCGATGGTAAATATGCCCCATGGCAAGCATGTCAGCCACTTTGACCGCCCTGTCAAGCACATCTTGGGAAGGATCTTAATCTTCCTTTAACGGGTTTTTCTGTCTTCTATAGGCTGAGATCTATGTCAATTTAGTCTAATTTTTTAAGCATTTTTTGGCAAAAGGACCATTTTGACCCCCCTTAATTACCTTTGACCCCAATATAAAAAAAACCTGAGATAGACATCGCAAAAATGCTTGTTTGCAGTCAAATAAAAAAAATTTCGACTATGCTTCGTTTCTCTGGAGATAAAATTCTTAAAGTTCAATCAATCAAATTGGAAATCAAAACCGGAAATGACCTGTAAATGACCGTTGACCCCAAAATAAAATACCCGGCATACAATCTGCTAACATACATGCATATCTGAAAAGTTATGTTCACTCTGCATGTTTACATTTTGAGATAAAAATTTGAAATTTTTAAATATTTTTGGTTTTTTGACCGTAGTGACCCCTTAATGACCTTTTTCCTTATCTAGAACACCCTGTATGTAGCATAGGTCAGTGGTTCTCTGAACAAGTTTAGTTGATCTCGGCATAATCCTGTAGAAGAAGATAATTTTTGCCATTTAAAATGGCATATTTTGCTTTCAGACCAAAAGTGACCCCCTTAATGACCTGTGAACAGGTCCTTATTCTGACACCTTTATTAAGCATGGGTCGATTGGTTCCTCTGAAACAGTTTATTTGATATCGGCATAATCCTGTCAAAGATATTTTTTGGCGAATTAATGACTATTTGAACCTGTGACGAGGTCAACAAAGGTCAATGGTAAGGTCAAAAGTCATAAGGGCCAGGTGATGGTTCGGCTGAGCGGGTCATTTGGGGCAAACCTGGTCACTATTGGGTCGATCCACTACTGAGGTCTACACATTGACGAAGAAAGAAAGAAGAATAAGCAGAAACACGCTAGTAAAACAGAAACAACAGCCGATTTGCATCGGCTGGTATATGATATTTCATATAGTACCTTTTACAAAAAGTAGACAAAATGTTGTTGCCTATTCAGGAAATTTCACAATCATTTCGCTCACCTATATCGGCAGCTGGCCAGCGCACAATCCTATCAATAAGCACTTAGATTGTAATATTCCCCATAACACTCCCCAGATTTCAACAAGGAAATTGAGATTAGCATCTTGCCCAGGGACACAAAAGTTGAACTATAGAGCGGGCTCAAACTCATACAGAATACTGCTTACCTTTAACATCCGATGTTTTGGATGTACATTTTGCATATGTCTTGGTACAGATGCGAAACCTCCCGCCCAAAATAATACACACATATATCTACCCGTCCCTAACCGTGACGTCAGCGCGGCGACGTCACCCATACCCACAATCCAACGTCCTCTTTCTTCTTGGGATTCCACAAGATACGATAGTGTCTATCGCTAACGCTCCGTTTTTTGTTTGAATTTACAGATATTTAACCACTAGGGTTGTTTCAGAATCAGTAATTTGTTATCCTTATGATGTTGTAACGCCCTAGGTCGTTTTTAAAACTCTTTTAGGTAGAACGAACATTATTTTGGCAAGTTTATTGGCGTTTCTTTTAACGGGTGTTTTTCGAACTTGCGAATTCTGACCGTGGCCATTCTGTAAATTCCCAAATAGGTTTTGTAGGTGACGCTCATGCGGAAGGTCAGCGAACTTCGTGTGGTTGATCACCTTTATCCTGCACACAATTAATCTTGTTCACTCACTGCACTTGTTTAATCATGTATTTTTTTCTTTAATGTATTCAGACAGGGATTTCAATGTTCTTAATCGATCGTTTCTTTCTTGCAGTTCTTGTTCTGGATTACGATCTGTGGATACTGTTATCTAATCTTCCTTGACTGCGTCGTTATTATTCTGTCCTTTTTTATTCTAAATTGTTAATCCATCCATCCCGCTTTTGAGTGGCGTTTAATCAGCCCTTGCCTGCGTACAAACTGCCCATTGCCACGCTTGAAGTGCGATGAGTGATGCGCCCTCTCCCCTATATAATCACATTTGTCCCTTAATCTTCTTATGATGCTAATGCGTGTCAGTCCATCGCTACGCACATATGTACGCACCAATATAGACTTAATTAAATCGTTGAATTGGCCCTTTGAGTGTATTCCGTTGTTTTTTTCAAACAACAATTTTATGAGCTTCATTCCAAATATTTCTCTTCGTACGAGAAACACCACAACGATGTATTTTTGTTGGTTGTGTCTTTTCATAAAACAGAATAATACATTCGGCAACACACAATACTGTAGCTTTTTCCGACATAAAACGCTTCCATTTTAAGTGTGCTTTTTGAAAACAAGCTATTTCTACGTACTTGGCAAACAGACGACGGCAACATTCACAAGTAAACATCCGAAAACATGAATTCAATGCTGTTTTTTGAGTATTTTGGGAAAAGAAAAGTCAAGTGGTTGAACAATATGACTAGAAACTAGTTAGCTGTACATTTTAGACTATTAGCTGTACATTACAGCAGTAGACACCTATGTCATGCCCCGGGCCATGCTGACATTTGTAGGTTAATTCGTTCTGATTCCCATGACTGCCCTGATTTTTTTACATGGGATACCGCCATGGCATTGCCATGCAAGCCAATGGTCAGGGATATATCTCAACGCCATCGACTCCATCAATTCCCTCAAAACCATGAACATTTCCACTCTTTAATATTTCTATAACATATGGCCTTTACGTGGAAGCTGAAGTCATGCTTAAGTCTTGACCGTCACTCAGTGGTATCCCAGGCTACCATGCTAGGCTAAGCATCCTAGCCTAAAAAACTGTAAACAGATAAACTCAGTGAACTGGGGTTTGGACATTAGGGATCATTCATTTACCGGGGCCGGGAAAAAAATATAGGAGTTGTGAATAAATTGGTAATTTTTGATCTTATCTAAAGATTATGCATTTGTTTAGAAGAGCATGGAGTTATGAAAAAAAAAAATAACCCATTAATGACGAACTGTCCCTCGGCATTGAAAAAGAATCGTAGTAAAAGACGTATGGGGCCATGGGGAGATTTTCTGAAGATACAATTTCTCTAAATTGTCACTGTTATAGGTGTTGTAGAACATTTTATACACGAGAACATTTCACAAGGTGTTTGTAAAAATTTGTCGTTATTGTAGTACATGAAGACAATGTTTTTGTCTAGTCCCAGTCCTCGGGTCTGAATACTCATAGATGACCGATTCTCAACAAACAAAAACAAAAAAAAACAAAAGAAACTGGTTTTCAAAAAAATCGGGGTGCACATTTCTTTCGGAAACGTCCAATCTTCTCTTTGTAAAATATAATAAATAATAATAGTCCTATTAGCCATCAAGAATTAGCCAATTGGTATCCTGAAAGGTGACAAAACGATACTTAATTAAGCCTCATAACCTATCCTCTACACCCCCCCCACAAAAATGCATGATAGCTTTCTGGAATGTAGCATAACCAGGTAGGACATAAGGATTCACAGGGGTCCAAAATTTTTTAAATGATCTTCATGTTGAAAAGTATGCCATCCCATTTGTCCAAACCATAAGATCCAAAAAGTGTATAGTTTTTACTATCTACCAACCATTTTTGGATGGTTAAGGTTAAAACAGGTCAAAATTGTATAACATTTCAGTTGTACAGGTCCCAATTTTTAAAGTGCACCAATTCAAACTTCAAATGGGTGCAAAATTTGGTGAGGTCATATGATACATAGGAATCTTTCTGAAGCATCTCAAATGCTTGGGTTACCAAGTAGGGGGGAACAAGGCGCCCCATCTAATACATGTACTTAGACCCTTTATTGCCACTTACAATTGATACCTAAGCATTATTAAAGTCAAAACTATTCCTAATTTTATCATATGATCTGCACCAATAATATATGCACCTATTTTATCCACCATCAATCAACTTGAATTTGACCCCTTACAACGAAAATGACCTTTGTATGAATTTTGCTGTTTTGTAGCTATAACTCTTAACTTATGTTGTAGATAGTACAAAACTATACCTTTCCGGTTTCTTTGTGTTTAAACAAATAACATGGTATCTTTTTCAACATGGTTGGATCCCTTTAAGTTTGAATTATGAAATGAAGTTTGCAAAATTAAAATCAGGTTCTGCTACTTTACCCTACCACGTATACTACCAACTCCTGTGGACTAAATGCCCAGCAGGCAATAATCAAGCAACTTTCGCCGAATGCGTGGCATACCGATGCATCAATCCAGAGAGGCAATTTCCAAGTCGTCCTGTCCAGGGGGCCAAAATTCGTAAATCGCCCGCGATTTACTCCAATTAAGTCTAAATTTACAAAATGCGTGTGTAGCGCGCAAAAATTGACAAATTTACGTTCATTTTCCCAAAGAAATAAAAAAATATTAAATAGCTGAAATTGTTGAATTTCCAGACAACAGGGGGAGAAAATGCATATTTTGGGGTCCATGAATAGTCCCGCTTACTTTGAGCCAGAGGGATTTGCCCCGCCCCCTGGTTGGTTACGCACTGGGCCTAATGCCAACCGGCACTAATCCAATCCATACTCTGCCAACTAATCCTGTCCTGGGCACTCACACCTCTGTATGCTGTTTTACAGACAAACTAGTAGTACCTATTTTCCAACCAGCAACACATCGGCAGTTGAGTTCCCAAGGTATTTAATGCCAGCCAGCACTCTCGGCAGTCAAATATAAATGCGCGGACTCTTGCTGTAGGGTAAAAACCCAGCCGGTATCGGCACCAAGCGGCTAACAGGCCCATTTTTTTAAAGGGATTTCTTCCAGAATAATTCCCCAGGCCAATGCACTGCAATATTGTGTATTTTGCAGGCCTGGAAAAAAGGGCCATCATTAACAGTGTGCAAATTCCAATTCGAACATTTTGTAATAGCATTTTTGAACAATTTTAATATCCTAAATGGTGATGATTTTGAATATTTAGCATTGTAAACATGCTATACAAGCCACATTTTGTGTATCAGACTCTCCAAATTGTAGCATTTTGCATGCTAAACAGGGATTTTGCACATGTTCATGGAAGCTTCCAGCATGGAAATTGGTGTTAAAACCATAAAGAAATTTTACATAAGTATGTGAAGGGAAGTCTTTCTTTTCGGAGGAATGTTGCCATTTTGCGTGAATTGAAATTTTACAGCCCTAGTAGTAATTGCTGCTGATTAAATGCTCCTGGGCAGTGAAAAAAAGGACCAGTACTGATGTGCATCCTATAGTCCCAATTATTGGGACTTCACCCTGACTTTTAGCCTAACAGGTCTATGTTGATTAAGACCAGACATGCTTTGCAAATGCTTTGACTTCACGTTTAGCGGACCGGGGGTAAAAAATATTTAGGGGTGAAAACAGTCAAAATTCTTGAGTACTTAAATGTTTCTGGGTAAAAAATGGCTATATTTCAAATTTTGGCACTTAAAACCCCATATTTTTCACTATTTGAAGAAAAAATTCAGTTTTTTTTGCCAATTTAAGGCAAAATGGCCGTAATTTCCGTGTGACAAAAATTTTGACTTGCTAATTTCCCTGTGAGTGTAAAAACATTACATGAAAACCACCTAGTATTGACTAAATCTTTATGCTAATCATGTGACAAGGGAATTTGTAATATTCCAATTCATAAATGGGATCCATCTATTTCTTTATTTTTGTAACATGGTTAGAAATTCGGGGCGGTTGTGTGACCATTGAGTCAGGAAAAAATGCAATTTTTGCAATTTGTGATTGAAACAGCCTATAACTCCTCAATGGAATGAGCTATGGTGAATCTTCGGTGGTCTTTTTGTCAGTATTTCAATGCTAATAGTGATATAAAACTTGACCTAGTTGAATGTAACTGAAAAAAAAGAGTAAAGTAGTAATATGTTCCCCCTACCCCTAACATTTCGGAGGTGTGAAAAAAAAAAGGCCTTCGCAAAAAAAATAAGTCCTCTCAACTGTGAGGTTTAAGGCTAAACAACATATAAACTGCTATATATATCCACGACCTAACCCTAGAGCACGTTTAATATTTGTTTTAGAGGTTCCCGAGAGTCCAAGTTTGAAGACGGGGTTTTTTTTTTTTGGCGGCCGATTTTTGCTCAATTTGAGGACTTCGGTAGAAATATACCTGTTACAGAAGTGCCAGGGAAAACTTTAAGTTATAATAGAATACTTATGCATGTTTATTTCCAGATTCATGTTTCTACATAAAATTCACCCTAGAAAATGGTATTTTAAAGTATGCTATCTTTTTCCCTTTAAGTTTTTCAACCATTCTGTCCACCAAACGTAAGTCAAAGCTTGAACGCTGTCTTAAGTAGGTTACAATAATATTGTACATATGAAGGAGTCTGCTCAGGAGAATAATGTGCCCTTGGGTTCTTTACCCCTAACCATGCCGAGGAACCTTAAAAGGGCCCGAAACTGTAAGCTTGCTAGGTGTTTTCCTCCCCCATTAGGACGTACTTAACTTACTGACTGTACTAAATGACTAACAAACTAACTAAACAAACTATTAAAGGGAATTAGCAGCGATAATGCTAGAGAAATAAAAAAATGGTAATGCTAAAAACTTGTAAATCATGGATAAGGTGACAATTCCCATATAAACTAGCTTTAATGTGAAAAAACCAATATTTCACAAATGAAGTATTTTGAGAAATTTGTCATACCGTCCTCCCACAAATAGCCTCAGCGAGCTTTTCAAAATCTTCATAATGTGGTTTACACGTACATAATAACAAAGATCAATAATGTTGTGTGTTTGATGTCTAAAACTGTATTGATCAAGGTGCACAATATCACAATGAAAACTGTGATATGCACCAGAAAAAAGGCATTTTTGAGCTCGTCAGAATTTTGATACACACGTATAAAAATTACAGAATCAGATAAAAGTACTGTGCCCATCTCTTTACCACAAACAAAACGTGATTGCATCCAACCACTTGCAGATTATTTTCGCAAATCCATGCCAGTAACAAATTTAGAATTTTTTAATGATTTTTGAGATGTGTTCCGGATTAGTAAATCCCTGTAATCCCTTGAAACTAACTACCTACTACGCTACTGCACTTCAGCATGAACTCAAAAGAATAATAAAACGAGTAGAAAACGATTTTTGAGTGCTGCTGGGTGTTTGCATAGTAGTGGGGGGATAGCCCTAAACAGTAAGGTTTAGTAGGCAGTGGACTAGAGGCAAGGTTGACCTTTTTTGTCCAAATGAGGCACTTTTTGCCCTAGGACATTTAAATGCCCACACAGAAAGGAAAGACAAATAAAGAAAAGGAGGGTTCACATTTAAATCAAAACACCTTCTTCTAACTAAACCTGACAAGGCCATTAAGTGTTTCATATATACCTGGTGGGGGGGGGGGGATATATGGGATCAAAAAATAAAGAAATAAATAGGTCCCAAAAAGTTGGTCAAAATTCCCAGCCGGCTGGGGCGGATCCAGGAATTCTCCCATTAGGGTGGCCGCGGCCGTCGCTATTCGTCTTTTTTAAAATTTTTTTTTTCCACTCCGGGGGTTCAAATTCTAAGGGGGGCAGCTTCGAATTAACAGGTGCCCATGCACAGTGCCTGTAGCGTTCTCTCTGTGCCATGTAACTTGTGTGGTCCTGCAGCACATGTTGCATGCGGTTGAATTGACTTTAATGAACATCAAATATCATTGGAATTGCTGAAATGATAAATTTGTTAGGCCACTGACTGTCAATAGCCTAAAACGTATCGGAGCCGATATGAATAAAGGTTACGCATTACCAATCCCATGTTTACATTCGCCTGTGGCCTGTAACTTTTACCTTGGGCATGTAAATTTTTAAAGTTACATGCACCAGTGCATGTAATCCACAAAATGTAATTTGAAGCTGGGGGGGTGGGCCACGCCTAAAAATTTATTCAAAACACCAACTACAACAAACGATAACCCCCTACTCTTCAGAATTTCAAACCGAGTGAAACAAAAACGTGTCTAACCCCCGTCGATGCGGAGCAAGCCGGAAAATTTTAC
Organism: Ophioderma brevispina; assembly: GCA_023653785.1. Taxonomy (NCBI): domain Eukaryota; kingdom Metazoa; phylum Echinodermata; class Ophiuroidea; order Amphilepidida; family Ophiodermatidae; genus Ophioderma; species Ophioderma brevispina. Next base: position 8,079 of record JAMKCH010069214.1, read on the forward strand.
AAATGTGGTGTCGGCCAAGGGCGCCCCAAAGGTCATTTTTTTCCTAGATATAATGGCAAAGTGCACTTTCTACATCTACAAGACAAGGCGCCCGGCACCCTTTGTTTGGCAAAAAATACGGGGGGCGCGCGCCGGCCCCCCCCCCCCCTAAATCCGCGTATGCCGGTATTAATGGGATCAAAATTTTTAAGCATATTCCCCCTTGGCCCATTCACAACATACCTTTAACAAAGTGTCATTCCAATTTGTAATTTTTTGGAAACTCAATTTTCCATTAGAAAATGGTTGTGACCACCACATTGTGGCCAGCCTAGAACAAATTCATTAACGACTATTTTAACCTATTCACCTTGAGAATGCAGCTTAGGTAGTAGCTTTTTATGTACAAGTGTTTTATCATGCTTTGCTAGGAACACAACTGTTGCAAGGCTTCGCTCACGAGGTGACAACCCAAGCCGCCCCCACACCCCAGGGGGCCCATCCACACCTAACTTTCCTAATATTTTCCCCAATTTCACATTTGCTTTGCAGTATGTATTTTTTGTAAATTTTCCCCCTACAACAATTTTGTTTTTAAAAATTTGCAAGAGTTTACAAAATTGAAATATCATGCACATCTAATGCGTACAAATGATAATTTAAACAAAATACCTTACCGTCAAGTAACATGGACCTAACATTTGTTTTTTAATTAAGACATTACCGCAACTTGATTTGTTGCGAACTACTTACAATTTTAAAATGTTCTATCAATTCTGCTATAAGCTTATTTACAAAGCGAATATTGCAAGGGTTTCTGGGCGCTTTGGGTTGAGAAGAAGAACACAACACACCCACACACACCCCAGCCCTGGGCCCTTGCTTGTCGGGGCCATGACTGCATTATTGTCACTTTTACCTGGTCAGTGACCCTCCTCTGATAGGGTGGACCCACCCGGCCTGGCAGCACCCCTATAGGGATTCGTACAGGCCTCTGCAATTTGTGCTGCTTTTCTCGGGAACAAACTTTTTAATAAAAAAAAGGGATTCATCACCATTTTTAAAACTAAATGGGGCATCAAATAATGTTGATGTCTGAAGCTCCATCTTTCCAATCCCCCACCAAAGTATTTATGAAGCACTCCGTAGGCTAAATGAGAAAATAGGTTTTCTTATGTTGAATGTTGAGTTTGACCAATGCATGCTGTATACATGGTACACCTCACCCCGTCATGTCAGTAACATCGATTTAAGTTATGGCTCACAATAGTTACATTAATTGGACATCCAACCGGAGTTCGTTTTGTTTTGTCCCGACCATGACCAAGGACATTCAACAAGCATACAAGACAAACATGTTGTCTCAGTTTTTCGCCTCGGCTCTAGCTTCGCTGACATGCCATGACATGCAGTTCAGTGAGGTAGCATAGCTAGCGCTAGCAGGGGCGCTAGGCCCAGCCCGCATCATTACACATGCCCAAACTCACAGTCATGTCAAGGCCAAAATTCCGATGCTAATTCAGTTTGCAGGTGGTTTTCTTGTGAGAAAACAATCGGCACTGCATGTTCGAATTGTGTACGTCCATCAAAATAAAGTTTATCAGTGAAATTGGCATGGTTGTTTACGTGCGAAACAGCTGCTGCTCGGCCAGGCCAGTTGATTCACACATAGCGCGCTAAAATATGCTCTTAAGCCCCCGCCCACTTACCTAAAAGGGCTGAACAGCGGCCCCTCCCCTAGGATCAACAATCGCCACTAGCCGCGCAAAGAGGCGTACGCGCAAAAAAGGTGCTTTAAATTGGCTTGTCCCGAAGTTTCCTCTCCCTAAATTTATAGGGACTCCCTGGTTTAATATAACTTTGCTAGGGTAGTCGCTGCGTGGTGTATCCTCCTGACATACCATTTGGGTTTCATATTACCAAGGTATATTTACCCATTCGGGTAAGTTGGGTGGCATACTAAACTATTGTCCACCGGTACATAAGTTCAATAGTTCAGTTCTCTCCAAAAGGAGAGAGTTTATTCAGAAAGAAAAGTATATATAGGGCCACCGGCCCTTACCATACAATTATAGTAAACACAGTGATTAGAGTACATGTTGGCCAAAAAAAGGCATCACGTTTTTGCATGCATCCATAAATATATGATAGGTTCGCAAGTGTATCCATCGTGAGGGAACTAGTAAAGTGCAGAGGTTAAACAGATTTGGGTTGTAATGAAAATGGCGAGAGGGTAGGTAACGTCTACGATCCACGGCATAGTGATTACAAACCAAAACAAGTGGAACTCATCTTCAACTTCACCTGTGTTGCCAAACTCTACCTAATCTTTGTCCCCGTGAATTCCATTCCACCTTCCCCGCTCACTTCCAAGTTAAGAAGGCTAGGCGTAATTTAGGTATCAAAACTTTAAGATAGAACTTGTCGAGCTTTAATAGATAAGTCTCACACTGTAAATCATATTTAAATTGCGAATATAGCCATAATTTCGATATGAAGCGACATCTCTTCTAAATTCTTGAATGTGAATGCTTTACATCTGGTTTAAAAATGGTAAGAAATACTCTTGTGTTAATAACACCTTGAGCAATCCCAGACTTCACCAAAACCGAAGGAAAAAAAGAATATTTTTAACACAAGGGCCAACACGGGCATTAATTTCTGCTCTCATAAATTGATATTTAGAACAGTGGTCAAATTCTGGTGTTGTCTAGTTCCGTAACCGAATCCAATATTTGATTACTCTAACAAGACAAGAAATATTTAGACTATACCTTCCAAGTTCAGCCCGTACCGCTATGGACGGAGCTGAACGAGGCACCCCAAGAAAATATCTGACAAAAATTTAAATGATAACCTTTCTGAATGGAGGATTTCGAAGTTGCCCATAATTCACAACCGTAGGTTAAGATTGGGAAATCATGGAATCAAAATATAAACAATAACATGACGGTAGGCGACCCAATTTGTTAAAGATATGTTTGAAAGAGAAAAGCGCTTTATTAGCCTGTGCAAGAGTATGTTCTTGAGCTTTACCAATTTACCATTTGAAATAAATACAATACCTAGGTACTTGTATGAACTGGCAACCTCAAGACGCGTACCTTCAAAGCAGTACCTACTTTTCAGGCATTTTCAGTTGCCCACCTTTAATACAACAATTTTGGTCTTATCAGTTCACAGTCAGACCCATTCGTGGCAAGTACTCGCTCAAATATCATGTTTTTGCAAACGAATATAGTATCACTATTAGAGCTTAGATCGCACGCGAATAGCAGTGACTTATATTACACTCACAATCTGGATTTTTGTACATCATTGAAATTTAAAACGCTTAATTAAATCATTCAAAAAAAACATAAAAAAGAAAGGGAGAAAGCAATGACCCTTGTTGAACTCCGTATCCATGGAAAGGATGTGAGATACCTTTTGGGGTTTCAATAGGGCCTAAATTTACTGTACATAGAAGTAAGTACATCCAATAAATTACCCGAAATGCCAGCAGTGTTAAGTTCTGAAGAAGAAAATCTGGCTAATGTGAGTCAATCTTTACGGAAACAACAAACGCGCAAACACAGAAATCTTACCTTTTTACGTGAAAGGTATTTATTTATAATAGTACTCAAAATGAAACGGTATCGGTTGTTTCCCTTTCTAAACCCAGGCCTGCTCTTGATGAAAAAAAATTACGTGAATCGCCATGTGTGTATCTGGAAAGAATAATTGGAAAATATTTTGCTATGATGGGAGTAAGTGAATGCCTCTATAATTGGCGGGTCAATCACGAGAAAAACAACTCTTAAACAAGGATAATTCAAAACCAGTAGACACTGATTGGAAAAATGCCAATTATATATAGAATTGAATTAAATTAAGCTGACTAATAAATTACAGAGCAAAACAGGACCAAACTTGAAAAATTCTGCGGGTTGACCATTGATCCGGATGCTTTGTCCGGCTTGAGATTTATGGCAATCTGCACTCCTCTGTGTAATTTGGCGATTGAGGAAAACATCCATTCACGTTGGCTTAGGACTGGCAGTGGGAATCAGGGGTAGGCCATATGTGGTCTTTCAGAATGATCAATTGGATTAAAAAGGTGTTTAAAATAATTTACCAGAGTCAATAGAAATATTAAGGGATATTGAATCACTAGGAATTTTTGTATTTGAGCCAGAATGATTTATATGCCATCAAGAAGAGCATCAAGCAGTTTCTTTCGAGTCATACGTATATGGGTCATTTTCTTGTTCTTTTAAAAGTTTCTGTAATTAGCGCCTTTGAAGGCTATAATCCGAAAAGGCTGAATCTGTACGACCTAATCTGAAAAAAACGGCGCTTACAGTTGAAACCCAATTTTTATCTACACGGAATTCCTCATCAAACCATCCTTTTACTACCGTAAACTTTAGTGTTTGGACCAGTGAAAGTCGACGCATTCATTGCAAAAACTAAATATATCGTTCTAATAGAAACTGCCTGGTAAATCAATAGGTTATTCAATGCGGATGTAAATTCCGATAAAAAGTGTATTGGAAAAACCCCGATCATGGTTACATCTGTTAGTGACAGGAATTAACCAAACTTTGGATTCCAACACAAGCGAGAGAAGGTCACCAAGATGTGGGTCAACAGCTGGTTTGGCTATTAGAGGTCCACAATTGGGGATACCTGGTACGAATCGAGAAAGTTATTGGGAGATGATTCAGACTCATGTCAAGGGAATTCAAAATTCTAAAAAGCTTAAAAGAAGAAAAAATTTTGCTATTAGGTAGTCGACCACATTTTCTTCCTTGATGTCCAATAAAGGTGAAAAAAAGCAGATTTTTCTTTGTCAACCCTTGCCATTTAATTATTCTACAACCGGTTTCATGACAAAGTTCAATAGATCAATACCGAATCTATCTACATGAGTATCCGCACTATCTTTTTCAATTTCTTCATCAAACCACATAAGATCAGAATCCCATCCATCAGGGCATTCATCGCCTAAGATGAAATCGTATCATTACCAGTTTTTGTTCTTCCATAAAGTCACCGAAAGAGAAATTAGCATAGGAAATGAGAAAGATAATTACAATATTCGCTTTGTAGAATATCAAAGATATCTTCGTTTTTGGAAAAAGGTGAATCTGGGTGGATTGTTATACAAGCGTAGAATGAAAATAGTACAACATTAAAGACAGGTTTATCCAAAGAATATTTTCCGAGATGCTAGGCAAATGATTAACAGATATATCTGATGAATGCCGAAAATAGAATGGGATTCCACCTGAGTGCCGCCTAGCTGTAGTAGTCCTTTTACGAACAACACTCAGTGATCAATCATTCAACCTAAATTGATTGATGTTGAAGCCCAGGTTTCAACGAAACACAGGAAGCAAAAGTATTACAAATGAGGTGAAATCTGGGTCATTTAGTTTTGATAACATGCCATTAACATTCAAAATAGTGGGGTTCAAAATTAAAGTCCCATTCTAGAAGTTTGGGGAAGAAGGTTTGAAAGTGTTTTCTTATACTTTCAAGGGTGCTGAACAAGGATTTTTGGGGTCCAACCTCTGGGAAATGTGGGAACCGCGCTAGAGGGGCGTTTTCAAATGGCCGCCAAAATTCCAGAAAATGGCATATTAAAGCCTAAACTAGCATCTAAGAGTTAATATGAAAATCAATTTTGGGGTATTGGTTAATGCTAATTATTGTGTAATGCTATTCCAATAATTAGAATTTATGATAAGTACCCTAAGGGCGCTGTTTCAAAATGGCTGCCTAAATTCCGTATAATAGCTTTTTTGGGACTCGTTATCAATTAATTATTATTGAAATACGAGTAAAATTCAAAGTGAGAGTTTTGAAGGCATTTGTTTACATTTTCCAAAGGATCTGAATAAGATTATTTTGGTCCACCTCCTGGGAACTGTGTGAACTCTTGCTAGAGGCGGTTATTTCCAAATGGCCACAAAATCCAGAAAATGTATAGATAGAGAGGCCCTATAGTACTCTAGGAACTGCTATCTGAGAATCCAAATGAATCAATGTTGGGGTATTTCTTAATGCTCTCTATTATAATGATATTTAATCAGTAGGATTTATGAAGGACCTTAGAGGGCGCTTTATCCAAAATGACTGCCAACATTCCAGAAAATGGCATATTTACAAAAAGCTAAAAACAAAGCTAATCTAAGAGTTAATTGAGAAATCAATTTTGGTGTTTTCTTAAGATAATTATTGTGAATGATTTTCAAATATTAGAATTTATGATAATACCCTAGAGGGCGCTTTTCAAAAATGGCTGCCATACTTTCATATAATAGCGCTATTTGGGGCTGTTTCAAAATAAATTCATATAATTTCAAGTGAAGAATTTTAAAGAATGTTTTTTTTTATATTTTCAAGGATGTGAACAAGATTGGTTTGCAATGTCCAAACGTATGAGAAAATGTAGATAACCGCTCAAAATGCCGCCAAAATAGAAATGAATATTAAAGCAAAACATATATCTAAGAGTAAAAATGATATCAATTATTATTATAACTACAGCATAATCAAGTGCAGATGTTTGAAAAGTATTTGTTCATATTTTCAAGGTGCTGGACAAGATTGTTTTGGTCCAACCACTGAGAAATGGTGTGGGGAATTCTCGATAGAGGGCGTTTTCAAAATGGCGCCAAAATTCCAGAAAACCTCATTAAAGTATATTAACAGCTATCTGAAGATCACAAATGATATGATTTTGGGGTGTTTTTCTTATGCTATTATTATGTAATGCTATTTCAATCACACAGATTATTATAAATGCCCCTAGAGGGTGCCCCTTTTTCAAAATGGCTTTGGCGAAAATGACATATTTAAAGATAAAAACAAAAGCCATCTAAGATTCAAACGAAATCAAATTTGGGTGGTTCTTATTGCTTAATATTGTAATTCCGCTATTCTAGACAGTGTAATAAGTGATAAGTACCACTGAGGTTTTTTTTTTTTTCAATTGCACCAAATAACTCCATAATAAGCCTATTTGTGGCCCGTTATCAATGCATTTTGACAAGTAGAAATCACATGAAGATGTTTGAAGGTATTGCGTTTTATATTTTCAACGATGCTCAGATTTTTAATGTCCGGACCGTAAATGTGGGGAAATCTCCGCTACGGGGGTTTTCAAAAGGGCCATAAGTTACAGAATGGCTTATTAAAAGGGGCATTCATGATCCACCAGCCTCGCCCCCCCCCCATTCCCTAAACAAAATATAATTTTTAAATCATCTGAACCGTTACCTTAGTATTCATGTGTGCCCAATCTTAGCAAAATCAAATCTTCGGTCGCATCTGTGAGAAAATTCGCAATTTTGTATTTTTCTGTCTGTCCATAACGGACCATAATAACAGCACAAGCCTATGGACCGTGGAAACGAGCAATTGCTCATAACACAAACCGCAGATCAGGATCGCTTCAAATTTTGAGAATAAGCTTTTCT